>JAXGGA010003974.1:0-94554 GCA_038373865.1 Uloborus plumipes | reverse complement strand
GCGCCAGTTGGCGACTTTTTGAAAATGCGCCAAACAGAGACCCAAAGCGCATTTTCACCATTTATTTCATACTTTTTTGTGCGAATGAGCAGACAGAAATAGCCTTTAAATTTAAAAAGTTTTTTTATATTTTACTAGCTGCGGGCTTTAAAGTAGTGATGAAAATTTAAATAAACTACTCGCCGTCAAGGCGGTATATAATGATATATAACCGCCAAGTCAGCTCGCCTTTAAAGTAGCGAGGAAAGTTTCAGCAAACTACTCGCCGCCAAGGCGACTCGCCTTTAAAGTAGTAAGGAAAGTTAAAACAAATTACTCGCCGCCAAGGCGCTTCGCATTTAAAGGAGGGAGGAAAGTTTTAGCGAAACCGGTTTCAAAAAACTACTCCCCGCTAAAGCGGCTCGCTAAAAAACTTTCCCGCATCAAAAAGTCAATTGCATTATTTGCACATGCTTCCTCAGGAATAAAAACAATGTCAAGTAGCACATATTTAACACTCTCCCTAATAAAGAAATACAATTCCCTACCAAAAACAAATATTTCCAAATCGCTCTCTTTCTGTAACATTAATTGCAAAAATCCAAGCAAAAAAGTTGTTTTAATATTTAGATCGCAGCCAAAAAAAATCCCTGCTAAAAACATGAATTACAATTTAATTTGAAACACATTTTCAAAATGGTCCCAGAAAAAAAATATATAAGTCATTAAGTAGGCAGGAATTCAAGTGAAACACGGACGATCGCATTATTTGCCTTGTTGAAACGCCGTAAAATGAAATGCTTTTAAGAAACGAAATGAAGAAAAGGACACCAACAATGAATTTAAAAGATGTCGCCATAGCAACGCAATAAAACGTTAATAGTTTGATCAGGAAAGAGGTTTTCGAACTCAAAGTTCAAACGCTTGTAACTTTTTTCTAGTGGAGATAAAGGCTTGGTTCTTCGACTGTAAGATCAATTCTGGGGTTAAAAATATCGCTCTATCCAATGGCGTAAAAATCAAAACTGTGGAATAATTAATTTATTTTTTATTGATGGTTTTAAAGAACCAAGTATTGCAAGAAATCGGGTGAAGCCTTGCAAAGGCAAGTTTAAAAGTTGAATAACTCGTGCAGTTAGAGAATCGAAACAAACTGCATAGGACGGACAAAATTTTTCTGCTTCCAACGACATATAACATTGATATGTGCAAGTAATTTTTAACCCCAGTATTCGGCGATTTATGTGAAAATTGCCATGAATTCGAATAAAAAACGAATCGCTTATCGAATCTTTTCAAACTGTAGCCTAAAGTCTTTCTGGATAAATGGACTATTCAACACAAAAAGAATTTTTCAAATCGAACCAGTAGTTCCCGAGATTAGCGCGTTCAAACAAACAAACAAACTCTACAGCTTTATATTATTAGTAAAGATTAGAAAATGCGACTAAACCTTAAATTTACGCAATTGGATGCCGATGTCATTGTTGACCCACGAAGAAAGAAAACTCAATGATTTAAAAAAAAATTTTGTTGCCATTTTATATTTGTTAACAATTAAAATACTTGTATTTGATTTTAGTATGAGGTTTTAAAAGAATATTCAATTTTCCCTCTTTATTCTGCTTTTGCGACTAGCAAATTTACTAATAAGGATTATCTTTCCTTTTCCGCGTTTACCTGGTCCTCTTGAAAACTGAATGTATTTAAATTTAAAATGCTTTTTGATCAGTATAGTTCGTTTTAATATGAGGTCGGCAATCAGGGTCTGGGGTTTTTTAATTTTTTTAAATTTAATCCTAATACTTGTACTGTTTTGTTTGCGGTTTATGGTCCGAATGATTACATTTTATGCAAATGCACCATAAAAAATTAAAACACTGGAGAACGGGGGGGGGGGGGTACTTTTAATTTTTAAATTATACCTGTGCCCCCCTGTCGGGAAAGCTTGCCCCCTTGTCGGGCATTTCCTAGCGCCACCTCTGCTTCCAGTTTTAACTTCTTATTATTTTTTTCATTCTTACACCATTGTATGATTTCGAGGTAAGATGTTTACTAAGAATAAGTTTTCAAGATTCATCTTGTGTATCTCTATCTATAGTGTGTATCATTTAGAGAAAACATTTCGGAAAATACGGAAACTACTGATTTAAAACACTTTGTTTCTCTTGCGTTTCTCTAATGGTTCAAAAATTGCTTGAAACAATCGCTAATGGATGCTATTCTCCTTCTGATGATGCATTTGTTTATCTTGTTTATTTGTTCTTTCTGAGATATTTCAAGTGCTTTAAATGTAGAAAGAACGTTAGAAAGAAAGAGCGCTTTTAGTTTTGATAGTTGATGTGCTTCACATTCGGAACAACAACATCTAAATACTAGTCTCGCATTAAGAATGTCCAGTAAATTTACCTTTTTGCAAAAAATCTATTTATGATTAGACAAAACCTATATTTACATAACCCTTTATGTCCCAAATAAATTTAACAATGAAATTTTATACATTCTTTGGTTGTTTCAGTTGCAAATACATCAAAAAACATTTTTACCGAGCATAAAAAATTTGAAAATTTTTGGGGTCTAAGACCCCTTACGCCTTGGGGCGCCCAAGAAAATTGTTTCCGATCGCAGGTACCATCTGTCTGCCCATTAGCGAAGCACAAGGAGTGCCCATCTAAGACCCCCTACGCCTTAGGTCCCCCAAGAAAACTGTTTCCGATCGCAGGTACCATCTGTCTGCCCATTAGCGAAGAACAAGGAGTGCCCATCTAAGACCCCCTACGCCTTAGGGCCCCCAATAAAACTGTTTCCGATCGCAGGTACCATCTGTCTGCCCATTAGCGAAGCACAAGGAGTGCCCATCTAAGACCCCCTACGCCTTAGGGCCCCCAAGAAAACTGTTTCCGATCGCAGGTACCATCTGTCTGCCCATTAGCGAAGCACAAGGAGTGCCCATCTAAGACACCTACACCCTAGGGCCCCCAAGAAAACTGTTTCCGATCGCAGGTACCATCTGTCTGCCCATTAGCGAAGCACAAGGAGTTCTCATTTAGTCTGCCCATTTGAGTGCCCATTTAGTCTGCCCATTTGAGTCTGCCCATTTGAGTGCCCATTTGAGTCTGCCCATTACCGAAGCACCCTAAAGCTTCAGCATGATTTCAGCAGTTTTGGATTCAAAATACTAAATTAGTATAAGCGGGACTTCTGAGCCCTGTCGGGGCATAAAGGGTTAAACTAGACATTTTAAAGATAAAAAGCAAACAATGAGCGATCAATTTATTTTATAAGAAACTACCCCACTCCACCCCCGAATGATAACATGAACTTCTCGGTTAGAGAGACACTATTATAAAAATTCACCAAGGGCACCATTGGGAATCGAACTGATGACCTCGGCGTACGAAAATAAACTTTTACCACAGCGCTGCGAATGTTCAATAGAGAACATCAAAACGCTTGTTTAAAAAGTGCATACGAAGACATTTAACACTGAGAAAACATTGGAACTTTTTAAAACTCATTATCAAATGTTTAGCATTATATTAAAAACATTTTTTTTAATTCAGCTTAATTCATGAATTTGAATATTCTTCAATTAAGAAACCTGATGCAATAAACTTCCTTGCCTTATTCCTTACATTGTATTATAATCTTTCATACACATGAATTTTGAAATTCATTCACAGTATTTTACAAATACAATTTAATGGTAAACATATTATTTAATATAATACAAATCTATATCTTCACTCATGCAAGGGAACACAATCAAAATGTATCAGTTTGCCATTTTTGACCGTAAACATTGGCTAAACTGATATTAGGAATATTGAAGAGCTTGGAGACCAAAAGGAATGTACTGTGATTTACCTATTCAATGCAAGAAAATAAAAATAATCTTATAGATAACGTGACTGCTGTTTGAGTTCAAATACTCCTAAAATTTCAAAATCCATGGAAAAGAAAAATACTTCACAACATTCTTCTCACAATTTAGGTTAAAAACATTTGTGCTTACGCATCGGAAACATTGGCTACAAGTCTCCTGGCAAAAATATTTGGAAGAATTTAAACTTGTTTTGTCTAAAATAAACTTGCTTGTGAACGAAACAGTTTGAGATAAGCTTTGAAATTTTTACCTGGATAAACAAGTCTTAGCAACATTCTTTCTCTCTAAATAGGACATGAATGTGCTTTTGAAGAAAAGGGTATTTCTCATTCTTTTACAAAAAGAAAAAAAAAATAGTAGACTGCTCTTTCTAGGCTTACTTATTTACTTATTCTTTTTGCAGTTGAAACTTTTTCAAAAGCCGTGTATTTACGTTTCTAAGAAAATTCTAAACAATTATTTACTATGAAAATAAATCCCTTCCCGATAAATATATGAATCAGCAAACAATGTTTCTGATTTGAAAAACGATAAATATTTTGAGAAATTATTGAGAGGCAGATTTTAGAAAAAAAAAATAGAAAAATATAAAATGCAAAAAGTAAGATGCTATTGCAATGGTTTCGTTCACAGAATTATGTAAAACGCTGCAGTAAAATATTGCAGAAGATATCAAAAATGTAACTACAGTAACCCCCTCCCCTCCCCCTCCGACGTTTTTGAAGAATATAAAAGTTTTCAGACTGACATTAGATATTTTCTATGCGTAAAATTGACCATTATCATTAGGTTTTATCAATTTAAAATAAAAAAAAAGCCTTTTATCTCTTCGCCATCAGAAATAAAGCACACATATAGCTTGATCACTTGAAAGACCGAACCGCGTTTTGCTTTATCTTTTGTACTCTGTGCAGTCGTGGCCGAGTGGTTAAGGCGATGGACTTGAAATCCATTGGGGTTTCCCCGCGTAGGTTCGAATCCTACCGGCTGCGTGAATATTTTCTGTTTTTATCCTACCTTTAGAAATTGAGACGAGTGTATTTTAACTAGGAATTATTCTTACGTAACGCTGGCTTTCTCGATTATTTCTTTTATTCTAAAAATGCAGATTTTTTTTGTTTAGAGGTAGCCCGTGCAACGCCGGGCGACGCAGCTAGTTATAGATAAAGCACACTTGTCATTTGCAGTATGGAAAATAAAAAGATCAAACGGCGTTTTGGGTTTTCGTTAGTGTTGCGTGCCGTCGTGGCCGAGTGGTTAAGGCGACGGATTTGAAATCCATTGGGGTTTCCCCGCAAAGGCTCGAATCCTACCGGCTTCGAAAACGAAACTTAAACTTTAGGAAACTCTATCCGAGTCAAAATCCTACGATTTTTTCCTTCGCTTTTAATTCCAAAAAGTAGCTAGCAAATATCACTTAAAGTATTATTCACAAAGTAACTTTCCATGGAAGTAAAAAAATTAATTATATCGAAAATAAATTGCTGGTCTAATGAGAGTAGGCAGGAGAGGCCGAGTGGTTAAGGCGATGCATTGGAATCTATTGGGGTTGCCCCGCGTTGGTTCATATCCTACTGTCTGCGAAAATGAAACTTAAGGTTAAATTTGAAAATTTTACATTCAATAAAGAATTTTTCGCAAGGGAATCTTATAGTTTTAACATTCATCTTTATTTAAATGAAATATAACAAGAAAATAATATCAAAAATATGCTTTGAATAGAATTTTCAATAAAATTGTATGATTAAGAAAAGAGGAAAATTAATTACTGGCCTAATGACATTAGGCGCTCTCTACTCTGTGTAAATATTTGGCCATTCGCATTAGGTTGTGTCGATCTGCAAACAAGTTTTAAATTTTTAGAGCATAGATGAAGCATTCGGAATCTGTATAAAAAGAAAAAATAGACTAAGCCACATAAAGTTTTTCGAAATATTTTTTACTTAACACACAAAAAAGAAGAGGAAAATTAATTCCCCCGCGGAATTAATTTTCCTCATTTAACTTGGGGAAACTCACGAAACTTGGGTTAAGTTTAAATATTTTTGAATGCTAGTTGCAGTATTACTCCTTTTTGGAGTAATTACTTGCATAGATATTGTGTATTGAATGTTCATTTTGCATTTGGTTTTACACCCATGTACTTTTTATAACAAATGCAAGAAATGAATGTAAAGAAGTAGAATATTTTCCTTTTGTATATCATCCAAAAGTGTTTCTTGTTTGTTTAGATACACCTGTAGGGGAGAGATCAAACCGCATTTTGATTTCTCTCTCTAATAGCGCGCAGTCGTGGCCGAGTGGTTAAGGCGATGGACTTGAAATCCATTGGGGTTTCCCCGCGTAGGTTCGAATCCTACCGGCTGCGATGAAACCTGTGGGTATTCTTTTTGAAATTCGATATTCTACGTTTAAAAGACACCAGATTAGGTGAAAAATTTAGTTATAATTTGAAGAACTTTCATATAATGAAATTATACCCTTATAAGAAGGTTTTTTTTTCGAATAAATAAAAAGACGTTGCAGAATACATACGTATATAATTTTTTTACGATATTCATTTACGAAAAATTTGAAGCTGTTTTGCATGATTCTATTTCGAATGGTAACTCAGTTGTAACCTGCACATCATAAGATGTTACAAATTTTAAGGATTTATTCTATAACAAGATAATTTTGTATTATTCAATATTTGCAATACTAACTTTAAAAACATGATTTATAACCAAAAATTTTATTCCAGATCTTCCGACATAAGTAAAAAAAATACGTACATAAATGATAGGTCCTTTGCTCATGCATGTAAATAATATATCTAAAAAATTAAGTTAGCTGTCTTAAGTACACCGCTTAAAATTACTCAGTTTGTTATTCATGTCTGATTCTTTTTATACCTTTTGTATTTTACAGGAAACTCAGGATAATCCACGGTTTGAATTATCCGCGCACTTTAGTTTTAGTTTTTTTACAGTGATAATTTACAAAATGAAGAGAAAAATGAGAATGCATTATTGAACATTTTATCTTTCAAATGGTTTTTTACATTCAATGTTTTCATTTTTAGCTTTTATTAAAATGAATGTACTATTGACATTTTTTTAGCTATTACATACATTAGTATCGTTTTTTACTAGCTTTTCCGATTACCCACGGTATTCGCTTATCCTTGGTTACCGTGTCACCCTATCCCGCAGATAATAGCGAGTTTATTGTAGTTACAAACCGCTAATAAAAGTATTTTCAATACAGACGAATCGAAATTTCGAAAGATATATGGATTTTCTGAAAGCATTGTTCAGCATTGTATTTTGATTGAACTGTTATTACAAAATACATAATTCATTTTTGAAAACAATTGTTTACATTGTGTTTGTGAAATGTTCCATAAAGGGATTATTAAATTTTTTATCAGTGTCTAGACTGTCTAATTAACCGCTTTTATAGAATTATCAAATCTCATAGACGAGGCTCATATGCAGTTATTTGTTCTTTTAAATAAATTCAAAAGAGTTAAATTTAAAAAAATCAACATTTGCAAAAAGAAATACCGTTAAGAATTTACGGTTCAAATATACAGGGCGTTTCGGTTTAAATTTATTAAGACCTTTATTTTCGCAACCGTTCGTCCTAGATGCATACTTCTAGTTACAAAATAGCTCAAAAAGAGATACAGGGTTAAGATATTAAAAGTTAAAAGCAAAGACAAAAAAGGTGCAAAAATACGAAACTATCATTTCATACGGTCTCTAAGGCCCCCACTTTATGTGCAGGAAAATCTCCGTTAACAAGAAGTTCTGTCAAGAACTAAACGAGCCTACTTTCCCGTACATCGACATCGGCATTGTAGCATCTGATCAATATTCTCTTGATTATCTGAAACTAAAAATTATGTCAAACATATCTTTATAGCACTTAAAGCTGATTTCTGAAAGCAAAATATACCCCTCTCATCAGATAAAATAGACACGTAAAAAGTAAATAAACGAGTCAATAAAGTTTTGTCGCACCTTTTAAAGAATGTAACTGTTATAGTTCTTCCGTAGAAAAATTCCACAATCGTTTTCAAAAGAAAAAAAAATAAATAAATAAAATAAAAGAACAAAGAACTTCAAAACACATTTTATCAAAGAAAGAAAAAAAACTCGTTCGTTAATAAAATGTCTCGAATTTCACTTTTAATCTGTTGCCAGTTGTTAAATATAAATAAAGAATAAAATGTTCTCGTGAATGAAAAATTTTTGTTACAAAAAAAACATCGTCTGCCAAAAAATAATAATAATAATAATAATAATAACTAAAATAAAACAAATAAATAAATAAACAAAAAATCGTCTGCCCAGTCAGTCATTTTTTCTGAGCCTGCATTTCCGCCATGTTTGCGGAGTCGGAGTCGGAATCAGAGTCCTCACAGAAGATTATTCAGAAAAGTACTTTACAATACATTATTTATCAAAACCATTTTCTTACAAAGTTAGTTTGAAGGAAATCCGCCTTGAAGTTCAGAATCAACATTCAATTTAAATTTCTCTGTAGGCGCTCATGTTAAAAATTTTTCTGAGCGGTTCATCATTGAACGAAAAATGGTTCAAATTGAAAAGTGAAATATAGGAATGAGCCTCTCCGAGATCTTTCGAACAAAAAAAAGGTTTATTCAATTCAGACGGTTCACTTAAAAGTTATTAGGTGGGGAAAGGTTGTTTGAACGGTTCAATGTTGAACGAAAAAAATGTTCAAATTGAAAATTTAAATACGGTAATGAAGCATCCTTGCCGAGATCTTTTGAACAAAAAAAAGTTTGTTTAAATCGGACTGTTCATTCAAAAGTTATTAGGTGTGAGAGCTTGTTTGAACGGTTCAATGTTGAACGAAAAATTGTTCAAATCGCAAATTTAAAAACGGGGATGAAGTATCCTTGCCGAGATCTTTCGAACAAAAAAAAGTTTGTTTAAATCGGACGGTTCACTCAAAAGTTATTAGGGGTGAGAGCTTGTTTGAACGGTTCAATGTTGAACGAAAAATTGTTCAAATCGGAAATTTAAAAACGGGAATGAAGTATTCTTGATAAGATCTTTCGAACAAAGAAAAGTTTATTCAATTCGGACGGTTCACTTAAAAGTTATTAGGTGGGGAAAGGTTGCTTGAACTGTTCAATGTTGAACGAAAAATTGTTCAAATCGGAAATGTAAATACGGGAATGAAGTATCCTTGAAAAGATCTTTCGAACAAAAAAAAGTTTGTTCAACTCGGACTGTTCATTAAAAAGTTAGTATCGCGAGGCAGGTTGTTTGAACGGTTCAAAGTTGAACCAAAAATTGTTCAAATCGAAAAATCAAATATGGGAATGAGCTGTACTCGCCGAGATCTTTCCAACAAAAAAAATTTGTTCAAATCGGAATGTTCATTCAAAAGTTATTAGGGGGGGACAGACAGACCGACCGACCGACAGACCGACACACAAATTCCCCATCTCAATACCCTACTTTCAAATTTTTAATTTTTCGATATTTATTTCATTTTTTTGTTTCTTTTTGACTTTTTTTTACTTTGCGATATTTTTTTTACTTGGCGATATTTTTTGGACTTGGCGACATTTTTTAGATGCATTAAGCCAATGTTAATGCTTTTTTCGTCTCTTTTATTTTTAACGGGAAAGTAGGCTAAAAAATAATCCTAACACAAAAATTTGAATGGTGTGCGAGTAATTAAAACGAGTAGATTTCATCTACTCGGGCTCGGATACCCGAGTGACATAATGTGTTTTTGTTGGATTCGTCCCTAAAAAATAATTTTTAAAACAAAATTAAAAAAAAAAAATATTTAAAAAAAATGCTTCTGAAGAATAACATGAAAAATCACTCAAATATTTCCCTTCTGATAGAAACGAAGAATCGGTATTAATGGAAAATCGGTAAGTTTCTTTTTTTATGTTGAAAAAATAAACAAATAAATTTAAAATTCATTTTTAAAAAAGAAAAATCTTCGCAGCCGGTAGGATTCGAACCTACGCGGGGAAACCCCAATGGATTTCGAGTCCATCGCCTTAACCACTCGGCCACGACTGCCTTGCGATTGCAGCTTATCAGAGCGAAAATAAAACTTTTACCGACGTCACGGAAAGATAAAAGGCTTCACCTTTGAACGTAAATCACGTTTACGACCATTAATGGCAGATTCACGCATTGTAAACAGAACAGGAAAAGGAAGCCAATTCACTCGAACTGCAAATAGGAAAATACGAAGCTCAATTGTTTCTCTTCATAAAAATATTAAAACGGATTTTTTTTTTTTTTCTTTACGAAAAACTAATAGAACTTCTGCTCCCTCGTATTGACGGTTATAATGTAAATAAAATGATAAGTATTTCTTAGAACCGTACGACGAACTTTACTGTTAGGATATATCATAAAAAAATCATTTGCATTTATTTCATTTCTCCTTTACGATACTCGTCGAAGCTCTTATCTCAGTTAATAGCACCAATAACTATAGGAATTATTTTTTATGACAGAAAGTTGAAGATAATACCCCCGCCAATCTTCAGATGAAAAAAGCAAACAAAGGGGAAGAAATAGTATAAAAACTTGTAATAAAATACTTAATTATTCACCTTACTTCCTAACCTACTTAAATTGCTTACCACTTATTACTTAATTATAATTTCCCATAAACTTATTCCACATTTTTATGGCTCATTTTTATTCTTTATGGATGAGTTATTACTACCTTTCTTCTGCAAATATTTTGAAGACTTAATATCTTAGTCTTACAAAACCAACAATTCTCTAAAACGCATATTTTACAGCGGGACAAGAAATACATTTATTTTAAATTAAGGAGAAGTTATTAATCAATTTGCGTGGAAGCATTGACAATTATAATTTAACTTCGCAGAGATGGCCTATGACTCCTCCTTTTTTCAGGATTGTCCATTTTTAGGAAGGGGTGATACGCAGATGAAAATTGAGGAATGGGATTCACAATTGCGGCATTGGTTATAAAGCTTGAATACGTCACCTTGCTTACCTTTAATTGGTCTCCCAATTTGAGAAATTAGCCAAAGAGGAAACTATTTTAATTTTTGCACAATTGAGAAAGATTTCTCATTGGATACAAGAAAGTAGGTGGGCCTTTCCGCAGCCATTGACCATTGACTGCAACGCCTCCAACTGTTCATTTAAATTTAAAAACAAAATGGTAACATAAGGGTTGCAATAAAGAAAGCAAAGACTTGTTTTCACTTCCTCGCCAAATGCAGGTGTGGCTCGAAGAATTATTTAATATTTCATAAAACTTATCACTTCGCCAAAATGTCGCTAAACTTGCAAATATGGCACACTGGAGTTTTTTTCCTCTCTACCTATTTTAAGGAATGGACTCGTTTTCTCATTTGATTGACACCGGCCATCCCGTCGCGGTTGAATAATACCAATAGGCAGCCGCACTAGAAAAAAATAATTAATTTGAACCTTGTTATTTGAATTAATATTATGTTATTCTCAATCACAAATTGCGATAGGTGAGTTTTAGGGTGGGCCGAAAATGACTTTTTTTTTTTTTTTTCGATGATGCAGACTGCGAAAAAAGTGCCATTAGGGGAGCAAAGTGCACATAAAAAATTTGAAATTTTTTGGTTGATTTCTTGATCTGCCGCAATCGTGTTGAAGTTTGCAAAAAATGCAGTTTTTTGAGATTTTTAGGAAATTATTTCCAAAAAATTTTCATCACAGAACATCTAAAAATGCATCATATGGGACAAACAATGTAGTTATTTCGGATAACTACGGCGAAAACATCATTTTAACGTTTTGACGAAATTGAATTTCAAAATGTAGAAAAAAACAGGAAATTGAAAAATATTCCAACCATTTTTTGAAAAGGAAAGAATTATACCACATACCTCAATTTTTTAATGAAATTTCTATGCTCCCAATGGCACCTTTTCCGCTCTATTCGTTACCGAAAATAGAAAAAAAAATAATTTACTAAAAATCTCGAAAAAACTGCATTTTTTTGTCCAAACTTCAACGCGATTGCGGCAGATCAAGAAATTTACCAAAAAATTCCAAATTTTTTATGTGTACTTTGCTCTTCCAATGGCACCTTTAACACATCATCGAAATAAAAAACAAGTCATTTTCGGCCCACCCTGGTGTGTGTGTACGCGTGAGCAGGACATAAATGCTACCACCAGGAGGGGAAGAAGTAGACGACCTGAACAACTCAACGGAGCAGGGGCCGGTGAACCTCCGACGAGGTGGAGCACCGTCTATTCATCCGGTGGAAAGGTTCTGGAAAATGAAAAGAGATAGCAATTCGTCATTGCTCAAAACAGAAAAAAAAAACGTACGCTGAAAATACTAGCATCTTCTTGCAGCTGCGTGGAAATGCTGTTATTGAAATGTCACTGATATTTGTCCGTAAAAACACTTTTGTGTTGATAATTCGATGCATATTACTTGTTAAAAACGTGCGATATTATATGCTATTAATTAATTAGTCTTTACAACCGACTTCAGGAGGTTATACAATTCGTCGGAGAGTTTTTTTTTTTTTTTTGTATTTCTCGAAGATTTCTCGAGAAATACAAAATTGTAAGATTTCTCGAAGAAGCCTGGACCGATTTCAAAAATTATTTTTTTGTTAGAAAGGGTTTCATTTCCGATTGGTCCCATCGTTTCGTGGCCCGGGTTTGATAACGGAAACCTGCAGAAATCGTTCGAAATAGAAATCGGGATCACAGTAATCGTAATAATGACAGCGATTTGTCCTAAATGATTAAATATGAAATCCATTGTTGCAAAACGTGGTTGATATGAAACAGTAATAATAATGACAATGAGAATTTTAAATAAAGGCTTAACTAAATCAAACATGAAATTCAACTAAATTTAAACTTTATTCTGAACTTTATTTAAAAGCGTAATTGTTAGTTTTTAACTATATTTTGATTATTTTAAGTGCATTTACACTAAAAAGAATGAAATAAAATATTTTTGGAAAAAAATAGAACCGACTTCAGTTGGAAATTGCTCTTAAAAGTAAAAAATAATTTTTTTCATTGAGCTCCATCGAAACTACTTTTAAACATAAGTTTTGAAGTTGGCGCAAAAACAATGTATAGAATCATACGCAACTACAATTCAACTATAAATATAAATTTTAATGAATCCAGGTTCTTTAAGAGCATTCACATACATTTCATTGATTACCACACATTCGTACAATGATACAAATATTCTGCTTCAATTTTCAATGGTTTCTCTGAAAAATGTTGGAAAAATATGGTTTCATATCATTTTACCTATCGCTTTTGCGCCGACTTCAAAACTTAAGTTTACAAGTAGTTTCGATGGTATTTAAAGAAAAAAAAATATTTTTTACTTCTTAGAGCAATTTCGAACTGAAGTCGATTCTATTTTTTTCCAAAAATATATTATAGTGCGTTTATTTACCTGGCTATAGTTAAAGCGCATTAATAGTTAACGTAAGTTGTAAATGTAGTTCACTAGTTTCTTAAAGATATTTAACATCAAAAAATGCTTCTCGAAATCTTTTTCCTCATTTTATGGAATTTGTAAAGACAAAAGAATGGATTGAATTCCTCTTTTAAATACAAATAATTAAAGAAGAACAAATTTAGTACTTTTCCTAAACTTTTAAAGCAATTACTAAATTTTTCTCCTTATTTGATTTGACTGTAATGCTATAAAGCATGATCATAATTTCGTAGATATTTTTTTAGTATTACAAAAAAGTTTCAGTTAAAAAAAAAATATTTTAATAACGTTTTCGAAATATACTTTTAAAATAAAAGTGAACAAAATATGTCTTATAATACCTAATATTATAAACGCGGACTTTTCTAGGATTTATGGCACTTTATTCAGTTTTTGATTAGAAACAACTTCTAAGTCGTTTTAATTGAAACGCTTCTACAGCTTTCTCAACTAGGTTTCTTTTACTGATTGCACTTAGCAGTCAGTTAGTTTAAAATTTCTCAAGTGACACTATTTTAGAATGCAATCTCCTTGCAGAAGAAAAAAATAATTCTAGAAATTTGAAAAAAAAAAGGAAAATGACTTACAAATTTATAGGTATGTGACAGAAAAACAAACACAAATATCTTCTTTCCAAATTTATAACAACAGTTTTGCTGGGATTTTTCTTTCGCCAAAACGTGAAAGAATTTATAAGAACGCTGTATATCATAATAACAAATTTGATCGTTTCACGAACAATTTCTTTTCATGCTTAGACTTAGGGAAAAGAAAGAATCGTGTAAAGAAACTATTTTTCAAAGAAACAACAATGCAGCTATCTTTTTGTCCAGATAGAGGTCTTGTTTCAAGTAAGATACAGATGAAAGCTTTTGATCGTATTAGAATAAAATATTTTTCTACTTCATTTAAGTTATTTGTTTGCTTTTGGGAGCAAAAAATTAACTATAAAAATAAAATTTAAAAATGAAAGTGCAGGTCACTACAACTGGTAAATATCCCGTTTTGAGGGTAAAAATAAATGTTCAACTTATCTAAAGAAGATATGATAGCTCGTTATATTGGGGGTTTGGCAATAAATGGTAAAAATACCTTGTACGGATGTTGCGTAGGCGAAGTATACTGTGACCAGTAATAAACACACCGATATTAAAAATAAACATATACTACTAATTATTCAAAGGAAAAACTATTTAAATTCTGAAATTAAGTATAGTAGGGGACTGTGCGGCAAAAGGGAATTGTTAAGTTTATTTACCTGTGTCAATTTAAACAAATGGGAATTTTTTTCTAAAAATTATTTTACATAAGGAAGGAATAATTTATTTTGTAATACAAATTTTGTTAAAATATTATTTTTCATCCTTAGCACTTATTTTCTACTTTTAAAAAAAATCGGAAATTTTTCACTTCAAAAAATCATGGGGAAAAGTGAAAAACAAAATATTTCTGTTATGAAAAATTTTCTATTCAACGATTTACAGTAGTTTTCCTCAAATGAAAGCGTAAATAAACTAAAGAAAGAATAATTAATGAAAAATAAACGAAAAAGTAAATAAATGAATAAATGAATTAATATGTGAAAAAAATAAATGAGTGCTTAAAATAGAGAATAAATAAGAAAATGAGTCAATGAATGAGTAAATAAGTAAATAATTAAGTGAAAGAATGTAAATCAATTAATAAATGAAGAAATATGTATGTGAATTAATGTATGACTAAATATGTTAACGAAGCGATGTATTTCACTTTGCACCGTCCACTTTGCTCCGAGTGAACAAATTACATTGAACATTTTAAATCAAAACATGCCTAGTATAAACTGAACAAGGACTACACTGGACATCAGTAGATCTCGATTAATAGTTAAAATGATGTTTTCAAAACTTTTATCATTTTATAGTAACAAGAAATGTTTTCGAAAAACCACGAATATTACCACAAAGGTATCAAATTTTGAAAATGACTTGTATAATTCTTTTTGTTGATATTCGGAAATACTTATTTTCTGACAGGAATCAACTATATGTGTCGAAACTTAGTTAAATTATTGCTAGATAGGTGACGCTGAAAACAGTGAAAATATTTTTCCAATTCACTTTGCCCCGCTAATTCACTTTGCCCCACATTCCTCTACAAGGGAATTCGTTTAACCCATTAATGCCTAGCGTCCCTTTTTAGGGACGGTCCAAAAAGGGGTCTGAATTTCCCCAAAATGAATATTTCAACCAAATAATGGTGTTCAATTAGTACCTTGGTATTGTTTCAATTCGTTATTAACAGATTGCAGCACATAACCATTCTAAAGTTCGTTCTGTAGCAGTTTCAAAATGATCTTTATCAAAAATGACATCGTTCACAATCTAAGCTAAGTTTTCAAAGTTATTCCCAGCTTCCCAGTTTATGTTAATTGCTGGTTTTATTTCTTCTAATAGAAGGTCTTTTTGAATATTATATCGTAGGCAGAAAAAAATTTGAGTAAAAAAAGTTTCTACCCTCTGGGGTCTATCGTAACTTTTAAGGGACGATTTTTCTTTCCTTAATAAAAAATTAATTTTTTACATAATATTTTTTTTATTATTTTTCCCGTCCATTAGACACTGTTTGTAACCAGTATACAAAATATCTTTGGAATAAAAAATGTCAGGCATTAATGGGTTAATACACTTTCGATATGTCTTTCATCTCTAGCTACAATTTGGCTGAAACGAATTGTGAAATTCTTATGTATTGATCGACTTGTCGCAAACACTTCCTGTCCTCTTTACCTTTGAAGTCAAACGATTGATTTGCCACATACTCGGACCAATTCTCTCAAACTCAAACTCTTTAACTAGAGACCCTAAACTCTGAAACTAGAGAATACTCTACCTCTAGGCCACGTGGGCCTAAAGGTAGAGTACTCTCCTCGTAAACAAGTGGTCGCGGGTTCGAATCCCGCCTTGCCCATCGATGTCATTTCATCCTCTCTGTGCCGTAAATCTGTCCTGTGTTTGTCAGGAGGCAAAGCGCATAGTACGCAGTCCTCGTGTATGTTGAAGCTGATGGCTTCTGAAAAAAAAATGTACGCATGCGTCAGTTTTTTTCTGATCTTACCATAATAGAGGTGTTAGGAAAGACAACAATAAGGAGAAGAATAATAAAACGCATTTTGAGCTGTATCAAACAACATGGAACGATGCTAATTTCAAATACATAGTTTAGTTGAATATGTCAAAAGGATATAACAAAAGTAAGTTTTAAATTGAAAATGGAAAGTTATCCTCACGACATATTTACCCTTTTTTATGTGGAACTGTTTGTGAGTGGGGCCACGTGGGCCTAGAGGTAGTGTATTCTCCTCGTAAACAAGTGGTTACGGGTTCGAATCCCGCATTGCCCATGGATGTTTTTTCATCCTCTCTCTGGGCCGTAAATCTGCCCTGTGTTTGTTAGGAAGCATAGCGCATTGTATATAGCTCATGTATGTTGAAGCTGATGGCTTCTGAAAAAAAAAACTGTTAGCGAGTGCCAGGCTCGGCTTTCACGGTCGGGCAGTATGACTAAATATGGTTCACAGGGAGTGCGGTGGTGTGTGTATTATGTTCAAACGTTTCCCGTTAATACAATAGTTAACTTGCAAAGGTGGTAACTGATCAAGTTGGATAATTAATTTTTAAGAAAGCGCACAACGAACTAAAAAAGTGTTCAGTTAAAAGATTTTTAAATACAATCTATGCTTACACATAAGATCTCCTATTTCCTTCTGGTCTTCGACGTTGGGGGGGGGGGGCAAATACGTGAGCAAAACTACATGTCGTGAAAATGCAAGTAATTTAACTTAATTAACAAGGTAAAAATCGCTTTCCCCCCTTTTTTTTTTCTTTTTTATGTGTGAAAGGTTTCCTTCGTTATGTACAGAGCCGATCAAACAATGAAGTTTTTATAAAATACTATCAGATTTGAACCATAAATAACTGAAATAGCCAAAAAAAGTTTGTTCGAAAGATCTCGGCTAGGACATCTCGTTCTCGTTATTGACTTTTCGATTTGAACAATTTTTCGTTCAATTTTCAACAGCTCTGAAATATGTGTTTGGCATTTGTTTACTGTCTTAGATTGTTCAAAGAATATTCATCAGATGCTAGAAAGTCGATGTTGGTATAAAGGAAAATAAGCTCACTTAGTTCTGGACGGAACTTCTTGATTTTGGCGACGAACGCTACTTATTTCATTTTGTAACTTTCACGTAAACACTCTCGAGATCCTTTATTATGTAGTACTATATCTGGCATTATCCAAAACTCTCATAATATTTTATGCAAAATTCATTACATATTATATTATGCAGTATAAAATCTAAGTTACTAATTAGCTAGCTGGAATGACGTACCGAGGGTAGATATAACATTATGTGCAATACTAACGAGCGTATTTATGAATGTTTACATTATAACTGAATAAATATTTCTGATCGAAACATATTTGGCCGATCTGAAATTAATTGTTATGTGTATACACATATTTATGGTTGGCTGCAGTTTATGGGAATGAAATTGTTTAGTTAAGCTATCATTAAAGGTACTTAGATACTTATTTTTCAATGTCTGATTATTTAGGAACTTTGATACTCTGATTTTAATCAACTAAAAAAAACCAAAAAAAAGATATAAAAATTTATTGCTAAATTAATTTGGAACATAAAGGGCAGTGCGTAATCCCTAATAAAATAGCAAAATAAACTGAAATCAATGCCTATGATTTGACTTTTTTTTAAATATTACACTGAGGTTTTCCGCTATAAAATTAAAAAAAAAAGTTTTTATGATTTTGACAACAGCAAAGCTGCAGTTCACAATCCAGCAGTGAGTTTAAGTTTCACATTTACGAAAACTTGTATCGTATTTTTGCTTACGAAACTTCGGACGCAAGGGATTTGATCTCTAGCCAACTGCACTATAAGACTTTCGCACAAAGTGCTATACATTTAATAAATTTAAAAAGATGGAGAAAAAATCAGTTGTTTTCTACAAAATAACCGAAATATGAATAGTCTCTTTATTCTCCGCTGAAAGTGGCGTTTCGCCGAAAATTGTAGTGGATTTGAAGAGCTTGCGTAGAGAAAACTGCTATCACTCAGGACAGTTTTAAAAGATTTCATTCATACTTTAACTACATTGATATTGCACTACTCTCCTCCCCCAATATTATTTTTAAAATGCAAAGTTAAGTTTAAAACATTAAAAATTTTGACAAAAGGGAATGAGGGTGTCAACAACATTGAAGAAAACTATGACATTGTTTATGGATGGCCCCTTACTAAAATTCATCGATTGATATCATCCAATACATTATATTGCTGAGCCTTAATATCTTAATAATGTGCTTGGGAAAATAAACTAAGTGAGTAATGAAAATGTCTTCATCAGATTGGTATTATTATGACAAATTCATGACACTAAGCCCTACAATAAATTATTTATAGGTTACTTTTTTCTGGATAGCGTTATTAATACGTTTCTTCTTATCCTAACTTGTATTACTACATACTGATAAGAGACGTGTTTTATAACTCTAACATGTTTTATGTATTTATTTACTGCGGTGGGTTTACAGAGCTGTAATATTTGCAAATACATCCTCTGGCTGCTAACATTATTTCGCCTAACAATGGTCAAATTTCCTTTTAGTAGATTTTCTTCTTTGTTAGATGTTTAACATCATTTTAAGAATGCAAATCACAGCAAAGGGTTCTTTGGGATCAAAACTTCGGATGTAAATAACTTATAAAATACGCAATTGAATGAATAGTATGGATAAATTGTAAACTACTGAACTGAAAGTATGAATATCTTTCAAAATGTCTAAATTTACATCTATTCTATTGTTTTCATTATTGAAACTTGCATTTTGAGAGTTGCGATATTAAAATACTATTTACTTTCAAATTGTAATTCTCATTTGCAAATAAATTGTTTCAAATAGTTATTTTGAAAACAGAGTTAACTTAGAAAACTGCTTATTACGTTATAATATAAGAGATAAAGAGCGATAATTCGTAGAATAATTACAACTACTTGCTTAAGCCGAATCGAAAGAAAGGAAAAAACTCCACTTCCAAAAGTGCTTCAATGGATTTGAATTATTATTTGAAAATAATGCAATATTACTTACTGAATTAAATGCATTCAAACTTAGTGCACGACTGAAAAAAAAATAAGTACATAGCCATCAAGAGAGCAGAAATCATATTTTTTATATGTAAATCATTTGTGCCTCTACCACCTGCTCTTGAAACGTAAATTCATAATTTGTTTAGTTTGGTGGGGAAACCCGATGAAAGTCTTTGTTCTCAATAAATGTGCAGTTCAATAATCATATATAAAGGGTTTGGGAGATAAAAAGGTTCTGAGACCAAACTGAAAATGCGAGTAATTAAAGTTCAAACTTTTTTTGTAGCAATTTTTGCAGCTTTTTTGTTTTCTGGTTTTGTCGTTAATGTGCGTATGAAATTGGTCTAATTACATCTATTTTTGATGTACCAAGTTTTATTTGCTTACCTGTCTCCATTGCTTGCCATTGTAGAGAGTTCATTTTTTTTAATGTAACTCCATCATATGTCAGGCACACAGTAAAAAGTAAGAATTCATCAAAGCGCACGGACGCAAGACAATGCTGCCGCGTTACACGCACACCTAGACATAACAAGTCACAAATACTACATACAAAGACTTTTTTACACTAAATTTTAGTTTTAATGGAAGTTTAAAGCATTATTCAAAGTTGCGTCAAGCACTAATACACACGTCGCTACAACGCAGCGATCGACAAAAGATTGCCAAAATGGCTTGTCACTGACACGGCTGTTGCGTTGCTGTTACAACTGCTTTAAACAATTCTTCAAACTTAAAACGTTGTGCAAAATAGTCTTTGTGTAAAGTATTTGCCATAATTGATTTAGTTATTTTCCGTCCTCCCATCTCTGGCTTTTGTGTGCATATAGTGCGTCACCAATGCGTTTTTGAAATAAGTATGGTTTCAAAAAAGCAATACAATTCCTCCTCAGGCAAAAGCAATACTCACAATTCCTTCAGAGTATAAACGCGTCTTTTTTTAAAGAAATTTCTGCCGAAACGAGAGGTAGGGTCACCCGGGGCAATTCCTGGTCAGCAAGTTTCTGGGGTAATTCCTGGTCACAGTCCTTTTTATGTCTTAATAATCCTTCAGCAAAATGAAAAAAATCACAGAGGTACTCTGAACTATCTTCATTGCAATTCATTACTTAATTATGAGTTGACTGTGTATTTAGTTTGAAAAAAAAATATTTTTAAAATCGCTTGTTAAATTTCGTAAAACAAGATTGGCCTTAGTTTTGATACATTTGTACAAAGATCGTAATCAAACTCAAACTTCTGAATATTTTTCTTTTTCGTTTTTTTGGTTGAATTAGGTACCATGTCAGTTACTGAAAAATAGTTTTGGATTTACCATCATTGTTTTGAATAATTTGTAGGAAGGCTCCAAATAATGCCCCTGGCTACTGGGGTAATTCTTGGTCAGTGGGGTAATTCCTGGTCAGTTATTTTTTTAATATTTATGGATTATTATTTCACCTATTATTGACATATGTTATTGATTTAAACTATATGTAACTCTGTGAGCCTTAACTGCAAAGTTAACCGTAACCGCAATGTAACATTCTTATCTGTTAATGATAAGTATACAATATACTGAATTTTTCTTTGTTAAATTTCATCCAATTACTTTATAAGTTTTAATAATTATTCTTAATTATACTAAGAAAAATGCTTAATTGTAACTGCATTGTACTATTCACTTAACTGTTCACCTTAACCTGTTCATAACAGACAGAAGCATGTGCTCAGTGTGTATGGTGCATGTGCACCATTTTTTTTATGGACCTATTTATTTGGTAGGTGAAGATTCATTCACAACAGATTTAAAAGCTGTAGCTATTGCATACAAAGTGTATAAAAAGTATTTTGGCTAAGTTTTATTAAGTAAAGCTATTATGTTGAAAACAATTGCATTCTTCCTTAAAAAACTAAATACAGTGCTTAATTAGCTTTATATATAAATAAATTCTTTATCTAATTAGTTTAATAACTTGTATTAATAATGTGCTTACAAAATGTATGCATTTTCATCAATCATTTGAGTGACCAATAATTGCCCCGTAAGTGGCCAGGAATTACCCCATCTCTGGGGTAATTCCTGGTCACTAATTAACGACAATTACTCAAGTTCATTATGTATTGTTGATAGCATGAATATTTTATTCGATGGACATCCCAATGTGCTTCCTCCATACCAAAATTTGTAACTCTAACTTAGATAGATTTTGTGATAATTGGATGTTAATGCCTTTTGACCAGGAATTACCCCAGGTGACCCTATAACCCAAAAATTAATCTATCAATCGATAAAAGGCGCAATATTAACAACTTCCATTAAAACTAAACGAGCATACTCAGATAAGTGCTCATACTTCAACTCCGCAATGGTTAAAAAAAGTTTTAAGCACTGCTACGATGATTAACAAAAATATATTATATTAATTGTGAAATTCAAACCTCACTTTTTTCCCTTTTTTTACTGAACAATCTAAAATATACTTATCACTTAAGAGAGATTACGATGGCAGTAAAAATTTGAATAAGCTAAGTAATTAAACAATAATTTTTATCGTTGATCTTCCCTATTTTAAAAATAAGCCGTCCGTTTCCACCTCAAGGTTATGGGCTATCGCTCCTTATAGTCCAGTAAAATTAGGTCAAAAAAAAGGCCGAATCCGGACATTCAAAAAATACAATTGCCACCTATGCCAAGTTGTTCAGTATGATAAAGAGATAACGTATAAAAAAGTCCCACGAGTTTGAGGGTCGGGTTTGGGAGTTATGGGGGGGGGCGAAGGAGGGGCTTAAAATACTGATTATTGCTTTATTTGAGCTCTATCTCAATGACTTCCTTTGCACGGAAATGTTATTGTAGATAAAATTAAAGATGATACATATTACTTAAGTATCAAGTGATATTTTTGCGCAAGTCCGTCATTCGAGGGGGCGGGGGGGGGTGCCCCCCCCCCCTTTTTTTTTTTTTTTGAGCTTTCCACTTTAAAAATGCAAAAGTATCTGCGCAGATATTTTAATGTTTTATATGCCATTTTTAGTACATCCCTCCCAATTGCCCCCCCCCCTAATAAATTAAAGGGCGGACCTTATTTGCATCTCAAAAAAGTTGACAATAATTTAGTTCAGTTGCATTACTGAATAAGAAATAAATTCAAGAGTGCAATTTTTTTCAATTTTTGAGAACTGTGGTAATAAATAGGAAGTACCTACCTTATTTTTTTTTTGTCGATGGTTTTATTATGAATTTTTCTATAGCAATCCTAAATTTTTTTTGCTACTGGCACCGTCATTTGCAATTTTGGACCACCGATAAAATGAATACCAAATAGATAATACATTACCAATTTTTGTTTCGTATTTAAGACACATGGCTGAACAGAGCCCCCGACAAATCTGTAAGGACGAAAGTTCTGGAAAAGAGCAGGTATGCTTGAACTTCAAAATGGTCATTTACCAAGTAACACGAAAACATCTGGGTATTTTCCAGTATCATCATCGTTTTCTCATAAAAAGGGGTCTCATAGTCTTAAAAAGATTCCCTAATTTACACTAAAAAATTTCGTTTCCGGTTGCAATTAAGAGCACTCAGCGGTTCACTTTGCTGCTTAATTTACTTGTCTATATATGTATCCATTCAGATCAGTACTAAAATAGATAGACATATAGACCAGTCGTTGGTTATGATCACTGCCTTTGCCCCGTTAAGATGCATTTTAATACTAACAGTTTGGTAAATAAATAATTTTTGTAAATATATAAATATAAAATATTCAGTTGTTAGAATACTTTGAATATAAAAATTCCGAATATAATGTGCATAAGATTGCATATTTAAGGAAATAGATATGTTAAAAAGTTTTAAAATGTAGTTAAAAAATCAGTGAATTGCTAAACTTGTGAGAATTTTACAATGAACAAAATTTGAAGTGCTGCAAAAATGAATCGTATTTTTGGAGCCTTGTACTGATGCTGACGGTATAGTAGTTAATGTATTTGCAAAAGGATGGAGCACAATACTGACATGCAGTGAAATTAAAGTTGGTTGGTTGGTTACTTTACGTTTACTGACACAAGAGCCTTCATACGCGATACTGCGCCAAACGATGGTGAAATTAAGGAGGATGGAGCGAAAGACGCTTATCTGAATAGGAATGTAACTGAAGTACATTTAAAATGCCGCAAGAACTACCCGCGAAATCTGTAACCACCTAGTATTGCATCAGCAAGCAGTTAAGTACAGAAGCCTCTCAGATCCACTTTTGACTTCAAATCACTTTACTTTTTGTGCGGAAAAAAATGCATAAATGTATCTAAGTGTAGAAATAAAACCAAAGAAATTTGGTTTGAAGAAAAACCACTATAGCATATATTAATGCAATTCGCGAGGATGACTTGAAAAGACACGATTCCTAGGGAGAAGAAGTACTTTCAGACTTGCAAAACACGATGGACTTAGTTCAAACAGATGGAAGATACCACAAATACGGTTTATCCATGTTTAAACTTGACGTATCTTAGTCTGCAGAAGCCGCAAATAGAGGTGGATCAAGGAAAGACTCGTCAAGAGCAGATACTTTTAAAAAGTGGTGCGAATAATTGGAAGAGAACGATGAATGCCAATACACTTTCAAGGAGCTCACTGATTTATTTTACCGGCTAAATCCTTGTGTAGAGCCATACCATGACAAACATTTGAAAAGAAAACTCGTGGAACACTATGGGGACAGTATTAATATCACGACCATTACAGGTGTGAATATATTTTAATGAGACAATGTCCAAAATAACTTTTCAATAAATGGTACACAGATAAAGCTGAAGAGGTAAAGAGAATTATGGAAACAACTGCCATGCTCAATAAGACGAGACATAAAAAATCAAGTTTATAATTGTTCCCAGTTTCCTTCTTTTAAAGAAATACGAAACGAAAACCCAGAGTTGATTCCAGAATCTCTCCAGTTACTGATCTCTCAGATTATTAATCCTAAAAAACAAACGAAGGAAATTAAAAAAGCTATTGGTAGGAAAGTGGCTGCTATTTCTCATTCGATAATTTTTTCAACAAGACCACGTTCCTTTCTATATCCTATTCAATTCAGTACAGCTGTGTACTTACACAGGAGATTTGTATCAAGGTTACTTATCAATGTAATGTCAAAAATGGGTTTGGGCTTTTCATATAGTGAAGTAATAGGATTTGAAAGATCTGTAACGAGGACATCAATCTAGAGAAGGGCTATATTCAGTTTGTTTTAGATTACGCGGACTATAACGTTTAGCCTATTGATGGTCACAATATGTACCACGCTATGGGAGGAATCATGTGCTTTACCCCTCGAACAGCCGTTCACATTGATTCAAAAGCTCCTCGAACAGCTGTTTTGACTAAAGCTATAGAAAATTGTTGTCTCACACAAGTTGTTTTACCAGCGCCCGAGTGCATGTGGTTATGCCAAAATTGAAGCCCTCCCATTGCAAAATTAGCTTGTAAAAAATTCATCCGCTGCTCCCTCTTTCATCTTGAACTTCCTATGGTCATCTGGGATATGGTTTGATGATGGATGCCTGAGAAAAAATAACGTGTTGAATGAAAAAGTCACCTCATAGCAATGTTTCAAAGTATAGTGAAAAGGTAAAAAAAATGTGTAATCATTTAAGTTTTTATGCTAAAATAATTTTTATTTTTAATATGTGTATGTGTTAAATACTTACGAGATTTGTCCTCCGAATTAATTATTCATTTATGATGTAGGAAAAGAGGAAGAAAATACTTTATCTAGCAAAAGAGGCAGTTTTTAAACTAAAAGATTTCTGTCGTTTGTTTTACTTTAATTCAGCTATGTTTTCAGTTTTTACCAACGAGGCAGGTAGGCACACAGAGTGACGCTAATTACATACATAGATTTTTTTCCACTTGGTGAAATTTCGATTTTAGCGACGGGTCTTGAAATGAAATGCATCACTCGCGCTAGTCAAAACCCCACTGTACTTATAACCAACTATTTTAAGAAGTCACTAAAGAAACAAAAATAAACTACTGAGCTTTTTAATGTAAACAAAAAATTCGAAATCACTGCAGTGCATCTAAATGCACTGCAGTAACGAAATGCATGTTCGAACCTTCAAATTTTTGAGTATTTCAGGTACTGTCCGTCTTTGAAAACCGCGCCTAGCACTCGGGAATGATTCCACTTAAAAAAGGGATGATGAGTTGTGAGTGGGAACTTTCCGAAGTTTTCAATTTGAAACTTGCATTTTCTATCCTTTTGACACACTCAACGGAAGTATGTATTTGAAATTAGTATCGTTCTACGTTTTTTGATACTGCTCAAAATGCTTCTTATCATTTTTCCCGTTATTATTCTCTTACCTATCACCCCTATTGTAGTAAGATCAGATAAGACCTGGCGCATGCGTTAATACGCGGAAGGATTTACCTAAGAAATTGAGACAGAAGTTAGTTTTTCTGATATTAAATTTATTGTACAAGTTATAAATACAAAAGAAACAATCTAAGCCATACGGACGACCATCGCTTCACTTATTCGCTGCATCAGAGTTTCTCAAAGGGTGGTACGCGGTCCAACCTCTCTCAGTGGACAGCTATTGTCCGAAAAATTTGCTATATTTGTAGTATCATCAAGCATTTCGGAATATCATTTAAAACAACTTCAAAGCCGATCACAAAAATTTGACTATATAAAGAGCAATAATACTTTTTTTTTTCTTTTTGTAGTTTTTTCAATCCCAAAAGTTTAAAACATTTGTGTTTCCTAATCTTAACTTGAGTTTTTTCCCCCGTAAAAATAAATAAACATATATTTAAAAAAAGGTGTAGGACCCACTAAAACCCCACCAAGGAAAATAGACAGTTTATGTTTATAAAAGTATCTGAGTGTGCACTATTTTGCGATTTTGCGCCTCAATAATATTACGTATTCAGGTATTCATAGAATGTATCAACACTCGTACATTGGTACAACATGAATCTTAGAATTACGCTTTACATAATAACAAATCACAACAATTACAGTCAATTCTCGATAACTCGAATTCGAAGGGATCGAAAAAAAACTTCGACTTATCGGAAGTTCGACTTATCATTAGTTTCGATTTCCAACATTTAATAATAAAAACTTGGAATATTCAATTAATGTATATATAACTGACAAGTTTAATTAGTTAAAATGTACACTATTTGAATTAAAACGTTAAAAAAAAAAAGAAAAAGAAATCCTTCTTTTGAGACATGTTTCATTTTTGTGGTATAATCCGTCATTTTAATCTGCTTGAGCAGTTTTGTAATTTAAACAACGGTAAATATTTCACATATCGTGACATTCGCTTCTTCACATATCGTTCTTCCTTGGCAATAGATTCATTTTCTTCCATAGTTTGTGTGTTCTTTTAGTTGCAAACCTCAGTGTTTTAATCACATTTCTTAAATTCACATTAAAGACATTTTCTTTATCAACTGCTTTAAAAGTCATTTGTTTCAAATTTAATAATCACTATGCCACTGTCACGATTGATTGAAGATTGAAGACGCAAAACTTTTGGCAATCAAATTCCTTACGGACGCAATAAGTGCAAACAATATAGCAAGAGCCACTATGCGTCTGTAAGGATTCTGATTTTCTCCGAATGAATCCCCCCCCCCTCCCCACACACACACACACAAGAGAAAAATAAATAAAATTTATGCTCTCACTTGAAATTTTTTCTGCTTTTTAACAATAAAATGTTTAGTCACTTTAAAAAAAACTACGAGTTAAGAGAAGTAAACTTCGAGATATTGAGGAAAATTTACATAGAATCAATATAAAGGGATCAGGACCAAATAAGAAATTCAAGTTATAGTAATATTCGAGTTATCGCGAATTGACTGTATTTTTAATTTTAGAATATAAGAGATAATTAAGAAAGCCAACTTTACGTAAGAATATTCTCTAGTTAAAATATACCAGTCTCAATTTGTAAAGGTAGGATGAAAAAGAAAAGTAACACTAACGAAAACCCAAAACGCCGTTTGATCTTTTTATTTTCCATACTGCAAATGACAAGTGTGCTTTATCTATAACTAGCTGCGTCGCCCGGCGTTGCACGGGCTACCTCTAAACAAAAAAAATCTGCATTTTTAGAATAAAAGAAATAATCGAGAAAGCCAGCGTTACGTAAGAATAATTCCTAGTTAAAATACACTCGTCTCAATTTCTAAAGGTAGGATAAAAACAGAAAATATTCACGCAGCCGGTAGGATTCGAACCTACGCGGGGAAACCCCAATGGATTTCAAGTCCATCGCCTTAACCACTCGGCCACGACTGCACGCAACACAAAAGAGAAAGAAAAACTCGGTTTGTTCTTTCTCTTTTTCACACTGCTAAAGTGATAGGTGTGCTTTATCTCTGATTACAATTTAGCTGTTAGGCATTTTTTTTAATCGATATAACCAAATGATAATGGCAAAATTTATGCGTTTAAAATACCTAATGTCATTAGATTGCGAATTAATTTTCTTAAAAATAATTTTTTGTTCCTAGTGAAAAATAATTCAAAAATATAATGACGCTTAATCCATCTCTTTTCTTAATGTTCAAATTCTGAATGTTTCGCTTATGATTATAAAGAAGATTAAGAAGTTTTTTTCTTTTTTTTTTCTTTTTTTGTAGATTGGAACAACCTAATGTGAATGTCAAAATATACGCGCAGAGAGTGTCATGTCAAAGACCAGTAGTTAGTTTTGCTTAGATAAATTATTTTTAAAATCTCATTGAAAAGTACCTGTTCAAAGAATACTTTTTGGCTTCATTTGGTTGCTGTATCTCTTTTAAATAAAAACTAAATCAAAAAGCATAAGAGTTTCATGCGAGTAATACTCTAGTAAGCATTATAAATTTTAAAACTTAACCATAAGTTTTGTTTTCGCAGCCGGTAGGATTCGAACCTACGCGGGGAGACCCCAATGGATTTCAAGTCCATCGCCTTAACCACTCGGCCACGACTGCACGCGATACATAAGAGAAAGCAAAATGCGGTTTGATCTGTCATTCTGCAAGTGGCAAGTGTGCTTTACCTGTAATTCTAAAGAGATAAAGGAACTCTAATATGCAAATCGACTCAATTTAGTGAGAATAACAAAATTTATGCGTAGAAAGTATCTAATGCCATTAGGCCAGGAATTAATTTTCTACATGAATACTTATTGGCAAAATTTTTTTTTAAGAAGTCATCAGCTTCAACATACCTGAGGACTGCGTACTATGCGCTTTGCCTCCTGACAAACACAAGACAGATTTACGGCACAGAGAGGATGGAATAACATCCATGGGCAGGGCGGGATTCGAACCCTCGACCACTTGCTTGCAAGGAGAGTACTCTATCTCTAGGCCCACGTGGCCCCATTGGCAAGCAGTGAAAACTATAATTAAACGCATACTGTGGTTTGAGCTATCTTCTTTTTATTCAAATTCAGAGTGCTTCATCTATGCTTTTAAACATAAACCGTTGCCATGACGGCCTAGAGGTAGAGTATGCCCCTCGTAAGCAAGTGGTCGAGGGCTCGAGTTCCGCCTTGCCTATGGATGATTTTAACCTCTTTGTGCCCTAAATCTGTCCTGTGCTTGTTAGGAGGCAAGGCGCATAGTACCCAGTCCTCGTGTATGTCGAATCTAATGGATTCTGTACAAAAGAACAAAAAAAAAAAAAAAAAAAAAAACATAACCTTAGACAAAGTAGTTCAACACAGCAGAGAGATCCTATAAAAGGGGAAGTGACTTATCCAACATTTTGGTTCTAAAAGGGAAAATGCGGAATTACTGGTATGTGTATTCAAGCAACGCCTCCTAAAATGCCTGAAACATTTGCTTCTCTACCGGTCGAGATGGGTTCTACTTTAAACGCCACCTTGCGGCAATCCGATAATGCCGTTGTTATTTTTTGATTGGATAATTTTTAAATTTAAATTTTGAAATGAACCAATCGTTAATTTTTCGAAGAACTCCGGCAGGTGGCAGTGTATCGTGAACCAAGGGCAATTTGCAGCTATTGGCTATGGAGCCGAACAATATTCGGATTAAATTTTTTGATTGCTTGATTTTTAAATTTAAATTTAGAAATGAACCAATCGTTAATTTCTCTTTCTCGAAGAACTCTGGTAGGTGGCAGTGTATCTTGAACCAAGAATGAAATTTTGCTCCGTGCTAAAAACCAGAAAGTTGCAGGCATTAAGTATTTAGGAGGCGTTGAAGCAAAATGGCATTGAAGCAAAATGGTCGCATTGAAGCAAAATGGTAGCTAAGCTTGAGATGTGTAGTCAGTCTAATTGATGTTCGGTCATTTTCGTTTTCGTGAAGAAAGCATTTTGTAAACTGAGGCTTAAAGCAAGTGAAGTATAAAAATGGGCTTTTTTACAGGAAATGTT
The DNA here is from genome assembly GCA_038373865.1 of Uloborus plumipes. Lineage (NCBI taxonomy): Eukaryota > Metazoa > Arthropoda > Arachnida > Araneae > Uloboridae > Uloborus > Uloborus plumipes. Next base: position 64,639 of record JAXGGA010003974.1, on the reverse strand, counting down.
TCTTATTAAACTGTTTTATAATTCAAAAACAAGCTATGTTACAAGATTTACGTAATTTGTCTTTTTATTCAACTTATCATTACTTGCAATACACCGCCAACTCGGCTATTTCGATCCATGGACAGCCGGACATGGATCGAAATATCTGAGTTGGCGGTGTATTGCATGTTTCTGCCTTAGCCCTTGCTTAAGGGCGGTTACTTACTGCTTTATACCTTGAGCTCTGCCTAAAAAAATTTACGAGTTGTACCGTACCAAGTGCGGTCGCTCACTGGTATTCTAATTTCACATTAGCTACCAGTTTTTTTAGCTCTTTGCTTTATAAGAGGTTTTTTGCCTCTCACTCGACTACTTTCGTTTTCCATGCTGATGAGAGCATAATAAGCTCGATACAGCTGTCCATGGATCTAAATAACCGAGTTGGCGGTGTATTGCATGTTTCTGCCTTAGCCCTTGCTTAGGGGCGGTTACCCTTATTGCTTTATCATTACTTGTTTTACTTCGAGACACTCAGGGAACTTATTATGCTCGTTTACTTTAAAATAGGCGTATCAAGATTAGAAATTTTGTGCCGTCTCCACGGAAACCGTACGAATGTAAACAGCTCCACTGTTTTTTCATGCACTGTTATTGAGGCATTTTATTTATTTGATGTCTATTGAATGAGGCTTACGCTTTTATTCATATCCTCATGTCTCAGTTATTTCTCAGCGTTTGCTAACAAATCTAGTCACACATAAATAAAGCAAGCATTTCTAAGAAAAAGTTGTGTTTGTTAACGTCGATTTTTCAACGGAATAAGTTTCCTCACAAAGCAGTTTAAACCGTTTGCATTTAACCACTGTTGCAAAAGCTAAATGAAAAAAAAAAGACTATAGCGCAGTAATTATGACAACCATCCGGGAAAAAGTGCGGAGAGTGGGAAATAAATTTTACTTTGAGACCACAGCCCTCGTAACACAGGATATAACGTGCTTTCACTTATTAGAAACTAATCTGGGTCTCAAGCTACCTTGACACCAAAATGTCGGATTAGTATGCCTGTCTTTTAAAGGAGCTGTAACGCAACCTTATGTGAATTGTGAAATGAGTGCGCCAGAGAGTGTCTAATGTCAGTAATTAATTTTCCTTATACTTATATTTTTTTAATCACATAAAAAATTACTTCACGAAACACATTTTTTAAGTGTTATTTATTACCTATGTCCCTTACATGAAAGCAAAGGCAAAATTTATAGGATTTTGACGCTCGAGTAAAAGTTTCGTAAAATTTTCTATAAAAGTCTTATTTTCGCAGCCGGTAGGATTCGAACCTACGCGGGGAAACCCCAATGGATTTCAAGTCCATCGCCTTAACCACTCGGCCACGACTGCACGCTAAATAGTCTGTGGGCCAAGTACAAATATCGTTCAGGTTCGTTTACCAATCTTAGGGACTACGAGAACTTGCTTAAAATCTATTAATATTGATGTACTCAATCGAAAAATCCAATGTTCCCAAGCGGAACTTGTCTCATTAAGTTTTAATTAGTAATTGAAACACGAACTCTTTTCCTTGGCCTGGTCACTCTTTCACTAGAGACGTTGTCCCTAGGTGGCGCTATTGCACAAAATATTCGCAATCTAAAATTTTAATAAACAGTTTTTCAACCATAATTTTACTTTTTTACTCGATTTTACATTTCAAAATATATTAATACGTTTTGAATCACTCACTTTTTTCGCTGTGTGACTTAATTTAAAATCAAAATCGAACATTGTATCAATCCGCCAGGCGTTTCAGATATTCTCATTCTTTATTTTTGATAAAAGAGCGCCAGTTCGCGCGGTTTCGTTTCGCGTCGCCGTCTTTTATGGCTTGATATCCCCTTTTGGCGATGTTTCACAAAGAGCAACTTTTAGTGGAACGACATTGTTGTATACCATATTTTTTGCCGTAAAGGACGCACCGTCTTATACGGCATAAATTTAAGATTAATTAAAATTGGGGGATTTAATTTAAAATTGGGTGTGTCTTACACGGCGAAAAATACGGTAATATTGCGTTTTTTACGCTGCTATTTTGAATAACGTTTGATTTTTCAAAATTTTAATTAAATCTTATAAAATTGAGTGTTTATTGTTTTTGCTACATAACTTGCAGTCGTGAAAGGAGTTAGTGTAGGAGATATAGAGATTAAATAAGAACCAGTTTAGACATTTTTTGTTGCTGCTTTATTTCTAGAACATAAATTAACTATTACTGTTTGTCAGAAAACCAATACTTATAAAATCACAGGTCCGTCATTTGAGGAGGGGGGGGGGAGTCAATTCCTCTTCTTCCCGGCTTTGAAAAATCAATTTACATGTAAGTGGGCGTGGTTTTTGTCATTTTTGGTGCAATTTACATTGTGTATGCAGTGTTTGCCCCCGCTCCCCTGGAAAAATTTGAAATAGCTTGTGTAAATACATATAGGATATATGGGACTGATTTGTTACCACGAATAAGTGTTTTGAACGACGTCAATCGTCGCCAAATATGATTCGTGACTTTTTCCGTCAATTTTGAGCTTTTAAAAGTAATGCATATTTTATGATGTGCTTTAATAAATGTAATTTAAAATTTTAAACGAAACCATTAAGATCGTGACAGGACCTATAGTCTGTGGGCCAAGCACCGATATCGTTCAAGTTCGTTTACCAATTTTAGGGACTACGGGAACTTGCTTGAAATCAACTAATAGTGATGTACTCAATCGAAAAATCCAATGTTCCCAAGCAGACCTTGTCTCATTAAGTTTTAATTAGTAACTGAAATAGGGACTATATTCCTTAGCCTGTTGGCTCATTCACAACAAAAATTGTCTCTAGGTGGCGCTGTTGCACAAAATATTTGCAATTTAAAATTTCAATAAACAGGTTTTCTACCCTAGTTTTTCTTTTTCATACGATTTTATGTTGCAAAATATATTAATAAGTCATAATATACTTACTTCACGTCTTTTGTGATTCAGTTACTAAGAAAATCACAAAAATGTATCAATCCACATTTCCGCTTGTTCTTAATCTCGTTGTTTCGTTAATGGCCCTATATAATCCAGTCAATGAATACATTATAGAATGCATGGAATATGCGAGAGTATTTGACTACAGAATATTGTTAGGGGTAGTTAGTAAGTTAATATACTGAAAGTCCCCGACCCTGGGGGGTGAGCTAAAGGTGGGGGGAGGGGGAAGCAAATTTTGGGTTTTTCGAAAAATCGCGGAAATGGTGGGAAAAATTGGTTTAAAATAAAAATTCAAGCTAAACAAACTTCGTATAACAGTGTTTCTACACATATTTGTCGAATTTTCAATAATTTTCCAGGTGTATATTGTGAAAAAACGAGAAATTTCGGAAAAACTCTCTATTTTTGTCAAGCAACGTTGAATGGTTCTATTTTAAAAAGGGAGACAGCTTGATTACGAAAATGCACGATAGCAGCATTTCCACGTACTCCGATATTATTTTATTTTTATAGAAATGATAAGGAAGAGAAAAAAAAAACACCAACACAAATCAACACCTCAAATATACGAATGTAACGAAAAACAAAACAAAGAAAAATCCCTTCTCATTCCTTATCTCTCTTATCACAATCACCCCCTGTTTCATAAAATCGGTTGAGACCTGACGCATGCGCGAATTCGAGGAAGGTCGCCGAAAAAAATATCAAACAGTATCTATATATCCATCTATATGTACATATAAATATATAGGCAGAGACAGACACATATATATGATATTTAACGTAATTATTCGCCCCTAGAATTCCATTTTCGCATATTTTGCCATCTATCTTTAATGGCCTGTAAAAAACTAATGAGACAATATTTTTTCGGGAACATTGTGTTTTTTTCATCTGTAGACTCTAAGGATTCAGAAAAATATCACATTTCGTAGTCCCCGAAGTTGGCAAACGAAACCATGTTTCTAAGCATCTTTTCTGCCTTCGGCTCACAGACTAAAAGGGAAGAGACAGCAAAATGCGGTTTGCTTTCTCTCCTACGGGTTAATCTAAACAAACAAGAAACACTTTGGAATGATATACAAAAAGAAAATATGCGCGCAGTAGGAATAGGGAAGCAAAACGCGGTTTTTATCTTTCTCTTTTCCTACTGAAAGCGATAAGTGTGCTAAAGCACACTTATCTATGATTGTAAAAAGATGTAGAGTAGTTTTTGAAAATCGGACACAACCTAATACAAACTGCAAAATATGTGTAAAAGTATTTAATATAAATTTCTTTATAAATACTTTTTTGTTCTCAGTAAAAAATATTTCCAAAAAATATGGTGTAACTCGACCTATTGCTTTTTTTCGCCCACTTTCCCGTTAAAAATAAAAGAAAGACGAAAATGGTATAAAAAGTGGCTTAATGCATCTAAAAAATATCGCCAAGTCCAAAAAATATCGCCAAGTCTTAAAAAATATCGCGAAGTCTTAAAAAAAAGTCCAAAAGAAAAAAAAAAAAAGAAAAATGAATATTGAAAAATTAAAAATTGGAAAGTAGGGTATTGAGATGGGGAATTTGTGCGTCGGTCTCTCGGTCTGTCGGTCGGTCTGTCTGTCGATCTGTCTGTCTGTCTGCCCCCCCCCCCCTAATAACTTTTGAATGAATATTACGATTTGAACGATTTTTTTTTGTTCGAAAGATCTCGGCGAGTACAGCTCATTCCCATATTTGATTTTTCGATTTGAACAATTTTTGGTTCAACTTTGAGCCGTTCAAACAACCTGTCCTGCGATATTAACTTTTGAGTTAACCCTCGTGGGTTCCTTGGGGTCATATGTGACCCCAATGCAATTTCTGTTTAATATATTTTGTTAATCAACCATTTGTTTTTAATGGCATTTTGTGGCTTTTATTCTTCTAGTTTTCTATTCAAAATAATGCTATTATTGTGTTTTATTTTTCCCGAATTGCATTTTTTGCACATAAGACCCTTGGGGTCACTTCCCCAGAAGGCCAAACAAAGAGGACGTTGCAACTTTTGTCCAAGAGAACTGGACAGAAAATGCATTGAAAAATGTCATAAGTGTTTGAAATTCACTTGCAAAAATCATGTTTTTTCAGGTCTGTAACAGATGTAAATAAATCTACAGTTATTGTAAGTTTTTCTCTAAAATTATAATTTTAATTCATAAACTAAATTTTACTTTAACTGTATCTTTTTATTTTTTGTTTTTTTAGCATTAAAAAGTGTGTGAACTTAAATAATGCATGTAACATTCAATAATTATAATGAATTAATTAAAGGAAGCATTGGGGTCGTTTATGACCCCAAGGGTCTTGAGTGTAACTGAAATGGGAGGGACCCACGAGGGTTAACAGTAGGGTGGGGCGAAAAATAAAAAGTTTTTCAGATCAACTTCTAATAGTTGCCAAAAGTTGTCTTTGGTGATAGTTAGCTTTTGTGCAAAATTTGAGAAAAATCGGTTAATATCTTCAGGGGGCGCTGCGATCGCAAAGTTTTACCATAGTTTTGTTATGGATTTTATGGTTAAAATATCAACAAGAATGCCTTTAGCTAGTCTCTTTGCGTTTTTTTTTACTCAAAAGATGTTTTCATGCATTAAAAGCATATGAAATGACTCACAAACATTATTTTGTATGATATATTTATATTTAAAAAAAAAAATCACTTTTTCTCACGTTTTTGTTTCTTTTTAAATGCTTGAAATATAAATATGTCATATAAATTAATTTTTTGTGAGTTATTTCGTATGCTTTGAATGCTTGAATATATCTTAGGAGTAAAAAAATGCAATGAGATTAGTTAACGGCATTGTTTTTCAAATTTTAACCATAAAATCCCGATAAAAGCTATGGTAAAACTTTGCAATCGCAGCGCTCCCTGAAGATATTAACCGATTTTTCTCAAATTTTGCACAAAAGCTAACTATCACCAACACAACTTTTGGCAACTATTAGAAGTTGATCTGAAAAACTTTTTATTTTTCGCCCCACCCTAGTTAACAGTCCCATTTGAACAAACTTTTTTTTTCTTCGAAATATCTTTTAAAGGATACTTCATTCCCGTATCTACATTTTCGATTTGAACAATTTTTCGTTCAACATTGAACCGTTCAAACAAGCTGTCACCCCTAATAACTTTTGAGTGAACAGTCCGATTTAAACAATTTTTTTTTGTTCGAAGCATCTCGGCAAGGATTCTTTATTACCGTATTTAAATTTTAAATTTGAACATTTTTTCGTTCAACATTGAGCCGTTCAAGCAACCTTTCTCCACCTAATAACTTTTAAGTGAACCGTCCGAATTGAATAAACTTTTTTTGTTCGAAAGATCTCGGAGAGACTCATTCCCATGTTTCACTTTTCAATTTGAACCATTTTTCGTTCAATGATGAACCGTTCAGAAAAATTTTTAACATGAGCGCCTACTGGGAAATTTAAATTGAATGTTGATTCTGAACTTAAAGCCGGATTTCCTTCAAACTAACTTTGTAAGGAAACGGTTTTGATAAAAAATGTATGTAAAGTACTTTGGAAAATGGAAATGTTTGTTCAAGCTCCGAAGCCGAAAATAATTTTGTAGATGTAAAATATAAAGAATGAAAGAGAAGATAAACCAAAATTTATAAAGAAAGCGATAAAAAATCTTGAGTTCTGTAATGACCTATACATTCGACAGGTGTAAAAGAACAGCTTTTAATTTTCTCTTCACGACAAATAATGATGAAGAAAAATGTAACTCTTCCCCCCCCCCCCTCTTGAATATTTCATTATATCTTCTAAAATTTTCCCACGATTATAAATCTATATCTATAAAAATGAGTGTATGTATATATACTTGTTCTCTATACAAATCCACAGTTTGTATCAGATTTTCATCAAACTTGACACAGAGGTTCCTTGATGCCCTAGAATTCTCATAGGCGGGGTCTTGAAATTTTAAAAAATCTAAAAAGCTTAAATTTAAATTTTTTGTCAAAAAATGACCCTTTTATAGGAATCTAGCCAATTTATATTCTAATCGAGATAGGCCTTTTGGCATTCAAATTGATGAAATTTAAGATTTTGAAATATGAGTATTTTCCAACAATGATTACGATTAAAGTAATGAATTTTCAACTTAAGGCTCACCTATTTCCTTTTAGCATTGAAATAAGTAAAAAACAATCATAATTCATGTGGACTTTATGAAAAGAACCACGGATTTGAATTTCAAATTTGCAATGCGACGACAGTTGCGTCTGTAATGGAGATAAGCCTTCAGAACGAGAAATAGATTTATTTCTGAGTTATAATAATTTTTACTTTGTAGGTGGGAACAATTAATACAGAAAAGTTAATATTTTGAATTTGGCGGGTGAAATTGATGCAATTTTTTCACTTCCATGTGCATATATTTCATGCCAGTGGACGCGGCAAAGCACAGACAACATTTATCTTTTATTTTCACCTTTTGATAAGACTATTTTTCTGTAAACGTTTAACTTTCTGTAATATTTTAGTTTTTTTCAAAGTTTGTACCTAAGAGACAGATTGATGCAAATTATTTTATACCCATATGAATAGAACTCTTTCAAACTTTTTTTCCCTGAATGCTATGTTGTATTAATAAGCACCCGGGCAACGCCGGGTATTAAGCTAGTATAGACTAAAAATGAAAGAGAGTAGGAGAAATCTGCTGTTGCTAAAGTCTAAAGTAAAGTTTTTTAATCAGTGTTAATTCTTAGCACTTTAAGCATGAAGTCTGGTAAAATCTTAAAATTATTTAAAACGTCGATAGCCTAATATATGAAACAAAAGTGGAAATATATAAATTAAAACTTTGGTACTGTTATACATCGTTTTCTACATTGCAGTTGGAAAGTAAGTAAAACAGAGGAAGGCGGCGGGGGGCATTTTACTGCTTTCTCATATTATTTACAATGCACTTATTTTCTTTCTTTTTTTCCCTCTTATTTAGTCATTCATTTTTGCTTTCTTTATTATATTTCTGCATCAATCATTTCTTGAACTTAATGTTAACTCATTAAAACACACTCGTGTATAACAATGTTTGAGGTACGTATCTGAGCGGTTTCGCGTTTTTTGCTCATATTTACGTGTATGAACAGAAAAATGTCACGAATATTGGGAAAATATGAGCACAACAAATTTTCAAACACATTTCCTAAGAACAACTAAACTTCGATGAATAATATGACTATCTTAAACATAAAGAATTTTACGAAGTATGTGTTGTCGCTTTTCCCCTTGGACTGTCTTTATGAACGCTTTTATAACTTATAAAAGGAAATAAAAAGCCATTTTGCTTCAAAGCGACCTCACATCAGCCATTATTTTCGGGACAAATTCTGCATCAAACGAGCACTAAAGCGGCGAAACTAATATCGTTCAATGATATGACGTCGCTTTGAAGATGAGTGTGGAAGCCATTACTAAACCACCCCAAGAACTATAATCGTTTATCAATTCCTCAATAATGCCTAAAATTTTGCACTCATGCTGTGAACTGCAATCATTAGATTATGATATATTGTTTGTTTAGAAAGAATAGACGATTAATGTTTTGATCCAAATACAGTGAACTATCACTTATGCGGTGGCCCAAGGGACCAACAGAAAAAGTCGCATAAGTGAGAGAGACGTATAAGTGAACAAGCCTATTTAAAGGACTAAAATGCAACATAGGTTCCTCTGAAAGAATGAATGAGAATGTTTTTATAGACAAGGGACGTATTACTACGGTTTGGCAATCACTGTAACGTAACTACAATGATAAAGAGAAAACGAAAATTGTAGCATACCTAATTACAAAATGTTTCCTTTAAAACAATCCATAATTGGTAATTGTTCCTCTATGAACTCTAGTTCATGGGGAGAAAATGCCTTCCTTGAGCAATAAAGGCGAAATATTAAAGATGAAAGTGAAGAAAAATGCTTATTTTTTACAGAAAATAAATAATTTTTTTGTACATTTTACGGAAAATTCGGCGCATAAGTGAAGTATTTATCTTTAGATAGACGCATAAGCGAATGATACTACCATTATTTCGCTATGTAATGTGCTGGGACCATTTAAAATCGTCGTGTAAGTGAAAAAGGCGCATAAATGAGGCTGTGTATACGTGAGAGTTCACTGTATTTTCCTTTTGGATATTCGATAATATTTAACGTCTGAATGTATTTTGCAAAACTTTCAAATATTTATTTTTCTATACACCATAGAGTTTTATTTATGTTTGGGGATGTCATAGATGTCCTAATAACTAATTGATAATGAAGCTTTCGTCATAACCGCAAATATATTCGATTTTTTTTCATGTTTTTTAACTTTAATAAAATCGCTGTTAGAAAAAACATCGACCTTTTGTAAACATCGATACCTCGATATCAATGCCGCACCACTAAAACACAAGAAATTCTCTGATAATGAGCACATTGCACTTCATTCATTATGAAAATAGACTGAATGTAAACAAAATTTTGTATTATTCAACTTCGCAGAGATGGCCTATGACTCCTCCTTTTTTCAGGATTGTCCATTTTTAGGAAGGGGTGATACGCAGATGAAAATTGAGGAATGGGATTCACAATTGCGGCATTGGTTATAAAGCTTGAATACGTCACCTTGCTTACCTTTAATTAGTCTCCCAATTTGAGAAATTAGCCAAAGAGGAACCTATTTTAATTTTTGCACAATCGAGAAAGATTTCTCATTGGACACAAGAAAGTAGGTGGGTCTTGGTTTTATATCTTTTCGCAGCCATTGGCCATTGACTGCAGCGCCTCCAACTTTTCATTTAAATTTAAAAACAAATTGGTAACATAAGGGTTGCAATAAAGAAAGCAAAGACTTGTTTTCACTTCCTCGCCAAATGCAGGTGTGGTTCGAAGAACTATTTAATATTTCATAAAACTTATCACTTCGCCAAAATGCCGCTAAACTTGCAAATATGGCACACTGGAATTTCTTCCTTCTCTACCTATTTTAAGGAACAGACTCGTTTTCTCATTTGATTGACACCGGCCATCTAGTCGCGGTTGAATAATACCTTTGGCTTCATCAATCACGTGTTTGACTTCCTACTGGTTAACTTTTTTTTTCTTTGAGAGGAATCTCCAAAAGCAACATAGCGGCAACCACTCTGGCAACCTGTTTGTTTACGTTTAGTCTATCTATTCCATGAACGGACTTTAGATGGATCTTCTAGGCTCTAGTCATTGATCTATTGCTTTTTACAAATGAAGGTATCGCTTTACCCTTACTAAAGAATTCATGTTTCGCAGCAGGAGAAGGATCATACGCCATTTATTATATTCTGTCATAATTTTGTAATCGTATGCTCTACCTATATATGTGAGAAGAGCTTTACAAATCTCACACTCAAAATACTTAATGTTTTGCTTTTTACTTCCTTGCGATTGAACAATATATCGTAATCTTCCGCTTACTAATTTTGTCTTTGAACTTTAAAATAATTAAAAATTGATTAAAGAACTTAAGGAAAAGCAACCCACAGAGAGAAAAAAGCACGAAGTAAAGCATGACTGGTCTAGGGAATCATTGACTCGTGAAATTAAAACGAAAGTATTTAACAAACTTTGCTAATAAGAGGGGAAGTAATTTTCGACGTCAAAAACTATGTAAAAAATGTCTCACTTTTCCAGATCTCTCACTAAAAAAAAGCATCTCACATGTGGAAAAAAATTAAACCATAAGAAAAAGCCCAATTTTTCGCTTTCTTTTCTACTTTGAAATGTTATGACGTGACATAACAAAATGAAGGTCATTTCCAGTCTTAGATTGTAAAAATAATACATAAAACAGTGCATACGAAATACAGATATCTCACATTAGTGTAATTAATTCCTACGATGTATCTATGTTTTGTTAACTACTGTCTGATCTTCTTAATTAAAACCATCCGTGTATTTATGCATGCGTCAGGACTTCTCTGATCTTGCCAAAATAGAGGTGATAGGTAAGATAACAATAAGGTGAGGAGTAATAAGAAACAATTTGAGCCGTATCAAATAACGTAGAACGATGTTAATTTCAAATACATAGTGTAGTGGAATTTTTAAAAGGACAACGAAAATGCAAGATTTAATTTGAAAACTTCGGAAAGTTCCCACTCACTACCCATCACCCTTTTTTTTAATAGAATGGTTCACGAGTGCTAGGCGCGGCTTTCACGGACGGACAGCATATCACAGCTCTATAGTGACAAGCTTCATGTTATTGCCCCTGACCAGAACTACTACATTGTACCGACAGCTCGGTTTCGACATCTAGAGACTGCAGTTTTGTCCTTCTTATGACCTTGCGAGTCTTCAACAATTGATAACTGAGTCAATAGTTAATAACAGTTTTGCATTCTCATTAAAACTGAGATTTCATTTAACTTGTAGGTAAAATCAATTTAGCCTACCAGCGAGAGTTCACAAAGCAATGATATGCTGCTCAACTGATAAAATGGAAGCAAAAACATTGGTTTAAAAGCTGTGACGGTAGTATTTTTTTATATTATTTGAAGTTTATATTAATTTTAGATGCCAGTTTAAAGATTTTTCTCATCTTTAATGAGATAACATCTACCTCCAGTATTGCCTACCTCTAAACTATTACAAATTAATGAGTTCATAATAAAAATGAAACTGCAGTTTCTGGATGTCGTAACCGACCTGTCAGTGCATGCTTATCTTTATTGTAGTTTAAATAATTCATTAAATATTCTAGAATAAAAAAACGGCCGTAGAAAAGGATTATATTAGGTTTAAAATGATCTATTGAACATATATTCTAGAGCTATTCTAAGCGGGTGAGAAAAAAAAAGACATATCGCAGCCGGTAGGATTCGAACCTACGCGGGGAGACCCCAATGGATTTCAAGTCCATCGCCTTAACCACTCGGCCACGACTGCACGCAAAAAGAAAGAGAAAGCGAAATGCAGTTTGCTTTCTCTCCTACGAGTTTATCTAAACAAACAAGAAAAACTTTGGAGTGATATACAATAAAGTATTTTTGGAAAAAAAATAGAACCGACTTCAGTTGGAAATTGCTCTAAAAAGTAAAAAATAATTTTTTTCTTTGAACACCATCGAAACTACTTTTAAACATAAGTTTTGAAGTCGGCGCAAAAACGATAGGTAAAATGATATTTAACCATATTTTTCCAACATTTTTTCGAAGAAACCATTGAAAATTAAAAGCAGAATATTTGTACCATTACACGAATGTGTGGTAATCAATGAAATGAATCCATTAAAATTTATATTTATAGTTGAATTGTAGTTGCGTATGATTCTATACATTGTTTTTGCGCCGACTTCAAAACTTATGTTTAAAAGTAGTTTCGATGGTGTTCAAAGAGAAAAATTATTTTTTACTTTTTAGAGCAATTTCCAACTGAAGTCGGTTCTATTTTTTTTTCCAAAAATATTTTATTTCATTCTTTTTAGTGTAAATGCACTTAAAATAATCAAAATATAGTTTAAAAACCATGAAGCTGTTTAAAAAACTTGCAGACCTGGACTCGATCTCATTCCATCAGGAACTTCAACCCGACGCTTTTAACCACTTGACAATCGGGTCGCTGATTGAAGTAAGGATTTACGATAGCACATATTGTTTTTAAATAACATGAAATTTTAGTTTCTCGATCATAACTTTTTTTCTAGTGAACAAATATCGTCATATGAATACATGGTACCTAAGTTAACCATCTCCTATCGATTTAAAAAAAATCGTCCAAATCGGTTCAGTAGATCAGATGTTATATGCAAACAAACAGACAAAAAAACATACGCTTTGAATTGAGAACCTCCTCCTTTTTTGAAGTCGGTTAAAAATTGAAAGTAAAAGTAAGTAATTTGAATTTTGGGAGAAGGAGTTAGAGCAAGATTTGGAAAATTGGTGCAAGTTTTTGCTTTTCATGGAAAATAATTTTCAACTAAAGTGGACTCTTTAGCTTTTTTCAAACACCACAAATCAAAATCTTTTTTTTTTAAATGTGTGTCATTTTAATGATCGTTCATACACCCCCCCCCCCTCGCAGTGCAAAAAAACATTACACAGCAAATTTTTCCCAATAACTCAACACTCATGGTGTTTGATACATTGTATTTGTTTGTAATGATGTTTTTTGGTCACAACCAATATGAAAATCACAAAAAATAGTTACTTTAATTTTTAACATATATTTATCATCTTCAGAATTTTTGACTTTTAATTTTACCTTGAATTTGACGTAAATGCAAGGTATAAAATACAGAATTTTATAAAGGTACAAAAATTAACATAATATAATTGATTGTGTATATAATTTTTGAAAAAATAATATAGCTGCCGCAAATCAAAAACCATTTATTGCCACAATCGATTCAAAGCCCCAAAATGGCGCAAACGTCCATAATAAAATTCTACAGCATCGAAGGACCCCATTGCGAATTTTAACAAAGATCCGATCAAAACTGTCATTTTGTACCATAAAAAATATGGGGCACATTCCCATGGGAGGATGTACCTGCATAAGGACATTACAATCATTAAAATCATTAAAAAAAATACATGCAGCTATTCGAAAAAATCCTTGCAGACCTGGACTCGATCTCATTCCATCAGGAACTTCAACCTGAAGCGCATAACCACTTGACCATCGGGTCGCTCATTGAAGTAAGGATTTACGATAGCAGATATTGTTTTAAATGACATGAAATGTTAGTTTTTCGATCATAACTTTTTTTCTAGTGGACAAATATCGTCATATGAGTACATGGTACCTAAGTTACATCATCTCCTATCGATTAAAAAAAAATGTCCAAATCGATTCAGTAGATCTGATGTTATGTGCGAACAAACAAAAAAAAAGTATACGCTTTGAATTGAGAACCTCCTCCTTTTTCGAAGTCGGTTAAAAAGAAAATATCCCACTTCTTTACATTCACTTCTTTCATTTGTTATAAAGAGTACATAGGTGTAAAACCAACTGCAAAATGAACATCCCAATACACAATATTCATGCAAGTAATTACTCCAAAAAGGAGTAATACTGGAACTAGCATTCAAAAATATTCAAATTTAATCCAAATTTCGTTTCCGCTGCCGGTAGGATTGGAACCTACGCAGGGAAACCCCAATGGATTTCAAGTCCTTAACCACTCGGCCACGACTGCACGCAATTGCAAATAGATAGCAAAATGTGCTGTGATTTATCTTATTTCAATCCTCCAAGTGGTTGATGTGCTTTACTTTTAATTTTAAAGAGATGAAGGTCTTTTTTAGATCAAACATGGGCTAATGCGAATGGGGAAATGTATGCGTAGAAGCTGTCTAATGCCATTAGGGCAGGAATTAATTTTCTTCATTCACCTTTTTTTGTGTTGAGTAAAAAATATTTCAAAAGACTTTATGTGGCTTAATCTATTTTTCTTTATATACAAATTTCGAATGCTTCATCAGGCCTTGAAAAATTTAGAACTTCTTGATCGACACAACCTAATGCAAATGGCGAAATGTATGCGCCGAGTAGATAATGTCTAATATCATTAGGCCAGTAATTAATTCTCCTTTTTACTTTATCATATAATCTCATTGAAAACTCCATTCAAAGCACATTTTCAATGCTACTTGCTTGTTACATTTTGTTTAAATAAATACGAATGCATAAATTATAAGATTTTCATGCGAGTAATTCTTTAGTAAATGTAAAATTTTGAAACTTGACCTTAGTTTTGTTTTGGCAGCCGGTAGGATTCGAACTTACGCGGGGAAAACCCCAATGGATTTCAAATCCATCGCCATCACTCGGCCACGACTGCATACAAGAGAAAAATGTGCTTTAAAAGATCTTCTATTCCTTACTCCGCATTAGCGCTTAGTGCGTTCTGTGCTTCTAGAAGTGACGGACTAGCATTCACTATTTTATGTGTGTAAGAAGATAAAGCAAAATGAGCGTCAAACAGTCTTTTTCTTATTCTTTCTTTATTGACTTGTAGTGCTTTCTTTGTCGTTTTAAAAGGATAAAGAATTGTATTTAGTAATTTTTTTTTTATTTTTAGAACTCTCTGCAACTTAATGTGAATGACGAAACGTACGCATAAAAAGAGTCTTATGTCATAAGTCCTTTTTTTTTCAATATACTGGTTTCAGGGCCGTATTTAAGGGGAGGTATTTTAAGGTTCAAACTTCCTCTGAAAGGTTTCAAAACTGTTCCAAAAATACTCTTTTTATCCTTTTTGTGTTTCAAAAAAAATATATTACTTCTTTTATTTATTTATTTATTTTAAATTTCATTTGGAAAATAAATAAGTACTGAATAATTATACAAACCACAGTGCTTTATATGCAGTATTTATTTTTATTATCGGTATTCTGACAACATCTCTTGGTAATCAATACAGCGTTTTCTGTCAGATTTTAAACGCCTGACCTGAACGAATATCTGTCAAAACTCTTTAAATGTAAAAGTGCTGAAATGTATATTTACCTTATTTTATAGATGACAAAAAATAGATGAATTTAAGATATGTATTACTCCGAATTTGCGTAGACGCATCAATTTTTATGAGTTGCTAAAAATACATCGAATTTTTTAACAGTGGTGAAATTAAAATGTGTACCTGTTATATTTTTTTTCCTTCATTTCATACATTTATTATCGTTCACATTTGCTTATGTGAATACTCTAAAAAGCAGAACCCTCTCATCAAAATAACCTATTATAGCAAAAAGTGACAGAATATACGAACAACAAAAAATTCTGTTAATCATTTAGAATTCAGGAGAAATATGTTTGGAAGAACCCTCCCCGAAATTAAAAGTTAGGGCCCTGACTTGTTTTCACCCATTAAAAATTATTTTTAAAATAATGTATTTTAATGTGATTTCCTTGCCATCATTTTTAAAAATAAAAACAAGGAAGCAGCTTTTATAATTCTCCATCCAAGCACTACCGGAGCATGTACATTGTACAATACCGTAAAATTACAGAAATCATGCTCTGGTAGAAATCGAATCAATGCAGGAAAGCCTCTGGAAGAATTGTTCTTTACAAATCTTTCTAAAAGAATTGTATATTTATTCCATTATTTCACACAGCCTTCTTAAAATGAAGCTGTGCACATTTAAAATATATCGTCTACAAAAAAAATCAGTTTTTGTCGATTGTGAATAGAAAGATATATTACTATTATACAAGAAATGAATTATGTATAATAGTAATATTCTGAACTGTGAATGCCAAAGTTTCAAAAAGCCTAATATTCTTAAATTTTGAATTAAATCTAGAAATTGAAATAAAAACTAGTATATTGTATCCATCAATAGGCATTTTTTGATATTACGCAAAATTCTTGCATACCATTCCCATACGGGTAAATATGTATGAACCAAATTTCGTTCAGCCTTCATATTTGAAAGAAAAAATAAAATAAGTCGAAAAGATCTTCTTGTAGAATCGAGAGAAAAAGAAAATAACCTGCAAAATTTGAACAAAGTCTACCCATTTTTGAGCTAATATGTTGGTATTTATGCAATCCTAACATATAGTTCCTGTTAAACAAAAAATAATGTTTTCTAATTTGATATGGTACATTGAAAACTCCAGGAGTACTCAAAATTATTTTTGCACATAATATCTGGTTACACATAATATGTTATATGTTTGAGGGCTGTCATTAAAAATGTTTAAAAAAAAAGATTGATGCTCTTTAGCACGTAATTTTGCTCTTGTTTTGAAGTCGGTTCTATTGTTTCTGATATAGGCAGGCAAAGAGACAATACTTCTTTTGTGCCCTAGCTTTATTTATCAGGGAAAAAATGCATCAAAAGTACGAAACTTTAGTCGAAGCTAACCCTATTCGTTGACAAAAAAAAAAAAACATTTCAATTGATTTATAGTGAAAAAACTGTGGACTGACAAAAGCAAATATGCGGTACAAATTTATTGATTTTTCCGTTTTGAAGTTAGTTTAAAAATTTCTAAAATTTAACGACATTTTCGCAAGAAACGCACAGTGCATACTAATGCCAAAAAATGATGATACTCTTGGTTTCCTAAAAACTTGCTTGAACTTTCTCGTATGTGATCAGATGTTTATTCAGGATATTTTGGAATCCAAGTATTGCTGCCTTTCTTAAAGTCGGTCAATTATGTGGTGTTGTTTTAATAATCTGCATTTGACAGATATTTCCAAGAAAGCAGTATAATACATGATACATTTCGTTAGAAGACATAACGCAAGAAATTACGTGTTGGATACATTTCATTTCAGCTAAGAAAATAATTTTAGTCTTGATCTCGTTGAACAACTTACAAACACAAATTTTAACTTTTATTATAAGAGATTCCTGATACTTATAAAATCACGTAGTTTATACAATATTTTAGTTATTAATATATTTTTAATACCTTATTTAGCGTTTAAATTATGTTTTAAATTATTTTCAGTATTTTTTCTAAGAGTGATTTTTACAGCGTGTAAATACTTTGCTAGGTCAAATCAAATGAAGGGCCAGGGGGAAAAAAGATGAAAGTCACTTTTTCGTCAATTTTGAGATATTATCGCTATCTAGGGGCTATGAAGGACTAGTATCATCTGGTAGAACAACAAGGGGAAAAAAAGACGAGAAGCGACCGAAATGTGCATGAAAACTCGAAAAACTACATAAGGAGCTACGAGAAATCAAATTTTGTTCTTCGTTTTTCTCGAAATCGCTTTTTGGTCACTTTTATCTTTTTTCCCCTAGGCCTTCAAATACTTCCTTTGAGAACTGTGCATTTCACCTTAAATAATTGCAAAGTTCCAAACAGAAAACTTAGGTCAGATATTTTGATTTGAAAAAGAAAATACCAGACTACCTTCTAAAAGTCTTTAAAATAATTCCATTAAAATAACTTATTTCAGTCTTAGCTTTTGCAACATGCACCATACCTTTAAAAATTATAACATTTTGTGAAAGTATCTTATGTGCTAGTGCTCGGATTTTACATACTTCTTTTGATGTGGTTTTAAATGAGCTCCACTCAAGACGTTTCTTACTTTCTAGCAACTAAACATACATACAAGCTTGGAGATTAGCTTACTTCACTTCTGCTTTAGACTTCGTAGCTGAATTTCTATCTTCAGTCACTTTTTCTATGAGAGTGCTTTTAATATTTCTGCTGAATTTCTTTCGCTGAAGATAAGTCATGCCACCAAGCTGTCAAATTAGTTTTGGTTGGGATGTTTCTTTTGATCAACTTGTATATTACTAAGATTTGACCATTGGCAAATTCGTCACAATTAGACCTTAATAGTTTTTCGTTTCATGTTAAGAGAAGAGATACGAAATCAAAATGCTTCTTAAGTGATAGTTTACGAGTTTATTTAATACCGCATGAAAACCTAAAGAAGAAAATTACTTTAGGTATTGCTAAGTCGTTCTTCACAATTAAATAATGTACTCAGAACGTAATTAGCTTTAAAAATTATTAAATAATATTAATTCTGCAATATCTCAATTCTTTGACTCAGTTACCTATCAGAAATGGCAAGTTTAATTCGTATTAAGTTTATATTTAAACTTCAAATCAAATAATTAAGTAATGTTTGGTAGCAACTGCGTAGGCAATCACAAGTATCACATTTTGGACATACAGTCGAGCCCGCTTATTAGAATATCGCTTAAAGGAATATCCCGCTTAATGTAATTTTCAATGTACCAAACTAAAGCAATGCATTATTTTCATCCAGGACAATGGAATATCCCGCTTATTAGAATAGTTTTTCAGGGTAAAATGGCTATTTCATTAAGCGGGACTGACTGTAGTCGAAATTCAGACTTCCTGTAATCAGTTAAGTAGTGTTAACCTTATACGCGATTATAGGGGGAAACCGCCTGTATTGGACCACTGCTTAAATTGGACCTCTGGCTTAAAATCTAGTACGGAGATCTGTGATACACTTTAACAGTAAAAATATGAAGTTTTAGGAATAAAATCAACGTGTATGAAGTTTCACCAGTCTTCGAACTGTTTAGCGTGAGTTACGGCTTGATTTGTGTTGAAAACGTGCGAAATCTTATTTTGTGGACTTGTTTCTAGAAGGATAACTCAAAAACTTGTGAATTGCGGTAAAATGCTGTTACAGTATTATAATCTGTGTTTAATAAGGATTACATTGATGTATTTGTATGCCCGATTGTGATAATTTTTGACAGAGCAATGAGCTGAAGAATAAAAAATGGCGTGTTTTCCTTTATTGGACCGAAAAAATTTTCCTATATTGGACCGGTGGTCCAATTTAAGAATATGATTTTAAATAAGACTTTTTATCAATCGTAACATAAAATAAGTGACTCGTCTTATTTAATAGCGTAGTTAAAATTGTTTTAAGCATACTTTAACATCGATTCACGATATTCATTTAAACTTTTTTATCAAGCACATTTTTATCAAGTAGAAGCTGCAACTTTTTAAATGTATGTTTTATTTTCTCTTTATCCATTAAGCTGCAGTTTCAGGTTGTGAAACATATTTATTAACTTAAATAAAATGTATGCTGGTTTACCGAGAGAAAAATATGAAATTATTCGATATTTTCAAAACGATTTTAAAAGGAAACAATTTATATGCTGCTAAAATGTTCAATGTAGATGAAGCCGGTCTTCTCATTGTCCAAGAGCCCCAAAATACACTGGCGGAAAAAAATCCCAACACCAAGAAAAAATTGCCGTAGAGTAATGAAATTTGGGTAATGCAATTGTCTAGTTAACATGTTTAATTGATTAAATGTACAAGATCACTGGCTAATTTAAGCTCAAGAAAATGCTGTGCAAATGTGAAATTATGTTAATTTAATAGAGGGTGTAACCTCCATAATTTTGAAGGCAAGCCTGCAAGCGTGCATGCATTATGTCATACAGGTGCCGAATGTCACTTTGTGGTATGGAGTGCCATGCTTGTTGCACTTGCTGTGTCAATACTAGGACCGTCATTGCTGACTGTGGATGATGCTCGAGGTGCCATCCCATGATATCCCATACGTTATCAATTGGAGACAGACCTGGTGATTTTGCAGGTCATGGTAACATGTCAGCACTCTGTAGAGCACATTGCGTTACAGCAGCGATGTGAGGGCGAGCGTTATCCGGCTGGAAAACGCTCCCTTGAATGCTACTCATGAAGGGCTGTACTACTGGTTAAATTAACAGAATGACGACAAATTTTCAGTCAGTGAGTTTGGGATAACCACAAGAATGCCCCTGCTGTCGTAGGAAATTGCTCCAGAGACCATAACTCCAGGTGTGAGTGCCGTGTGTCTAGGCCGTAAACCGCTTGGATGCAGGCGGTCCCCTGGCCTCCTTCTGACCAATATACAGCCCCCACTGGCACTAATGCAGAATCTGTTTTCATCAAAAATTACAACAGATCTCCACTCCGACCTCCAGTGAGCTCTGTCGTGGAACCACTGGCGTCGGAAAAGGCAATGGTTTGCAGTCAATGGAATACCGGCTACAGGCTGCCTGGCTAGGAGCTGTCCTTGAAGTAAACAGTTTCTTACCGTTCCTTGGGCCACGACGGTACCAACTGCAGCTCGAATGTCAGCCGCAGATGCAGTACGATGCGCCACAGCCGTACGCAAGATTCGGCGATCTTCCTTCTCAGTCGTGCCACGTGGCAGCTCGGAACTCGATCTTCTTGAGGTAGCACCATCCCTTGCGCATAGCTTCCAATAATCATGCATGGTGGAAACATTCCCACCCAAGTCTTTGTGCAATATCGCGAAATGAAAATCCACCTTCTCGTAGCCAAATTGTACGACCTCGTTCAAACTCGGTGAGCTGTTGATAATGGCTTCTTCGTCTTCTTAAAGGCATTCCTGGCTAACATGAACGCAATTCGTCAAATTTCATTGAAAAATAATACACACGAGCTTCACAACACGCTTTTAAAACAAGCCTTATTTGCATGTTCTGAGTGACGCCAGCTGCGCCACACTTATGCGCGGAACACGAAATTTCAATCGATGTCATCTTTCAGTTGTATAAACACGCCTACCAAATTTCGTTTATCTAACACAAGTCTTTCTTGGTGTTGGGATTTTTTTTTCCGCCAGTGTATATTGACGTACATTAATGACTGGTGAACGTGGTAGAAATACATTGGTTATTTGCTACATGAGTGCAACAGAATAGCAAGCTCCCCATGCTTATTTTCAAAAAATTACGTTCCATGTATGTACTTATCGTAAAAGCTTCCCTGGTGAGCAATATGCTTGTTCAAAAAAGAGGTTGGACCACAAACGATAATTCACACAATTAATACAACATTTCATCACAGCTTTTAATCCAAGCAATGTAAAAATAATGTCTTTCTATTAATGGATAGGCACAGCACTTACATAAAGAACATTGATGCAATAAACTTGGCTAAAGAGAACGATATAATAATAATTTATCTTTAAGCATATTATAAATGAAGATGTGGTCTTTATTCAGTCTCTGTCTACATATTTTAATCGAGCATGTGATACATGGAGGCTAGAACATCTAATGAAATCCATTACCCAATATCGCACAGGAGAACTGTTTGGTAACGCTTATGGGCAAACCGCAATCAAGGCCATGGCAAAAGCTGTGAGTTGATTCTAAAGAACAAGAGTTTAGCCTGTTAATTGACATGTGTTTAATGACATTGATTTGGCTGCAACAGAATTAGAGGCAAGTAGTACAGATAAAACTATTCAAAGTGAACACTGAACTGGTTACATGTTCGGTGTAAGTTGTACACCATGTACAAGAACTAGCTACGACTTAAATTAGTACAAGCTCTGCAGAATCGGCGGATAGTTCTCATCAAAACATGATTGCCAACTCTAACTATGGTTTTATAAAGCCGGCTCACATATCACCTTTGCCTAAAAAATAGAAGGAACAAAAAGGAAGGCTATCTCAGCAATCATTTTAACGCCGTATAAAAGAAGCATAGAGCAGAAAAAGTCACACAAGAAGAAGCAAGAAACTGCACAAAACAATTGTTATTGCAATATTTGTCATAGAGATGAAGTGCAAAACATGATTAAGTGTATGAAATGCCATCGGCGAGTTTATCAACACTGCCTAAGTGAGGCCGAAGCAAAAGAAATTCTGTTGCAAATCCTGGAAAAAAGCTGTATAGTTCAAATATAAATTATTCTATGATTTCTTCGTACGGTCCAATTTAGGAAGCGCATGGTTCAATTTAGGCGCATATATTCCTAAATTGGACTTTTGCAACTTTTTATAAGATATTTTTTTTAAAAATAATTTTCATATTTTCAGAAAATATAAGCTCCTAGGGCGGTTCCTGATTAAATTTAGCTTACGATGCCCTATTTTGCATTTCTGTTTTGCTTCACATTGAGCGACACAGGCCTCCTGTTCTTAGGGGGTCCAATATAGGCGGTCTTCCCCTACGACTGACCATTCAAATTCCACTCTTGTGTTTGGAGGGAAGTACACGCCTCCTGAAAAATATGTGGACTGGGAAAGCAAGCGAAATTTCCAAAGTCTTGAAGCATAAAAGCTTCATTAACAAATCAATCTCTAAATACAGGATATTCATCGATACCCCAGCCTCCACCACCTCCCCTAGAGCCAGATCCGAAGAAAATGGTGATGCGTGTTGAACACGTTTTCATCTATCTGTCTATCATACCCTTGTAAATTTCTTAAACATTTAAAAATTATAAAATTAGAACATTTTAATTCCTTACAGATTAACTCACTTCTAAGCTCAAGCAATCCGATTTCAGTAGCGAAATTCCCATTAACTGCATAATATGTACACCTATTGCACTGTCTCGTGTTTTCTTACATGTCATATATTTGACTTTTTTTTTTTTTCATTTTACGAAATAAGTAAGAGTTTAGTCTTTATTGAACCTAACACAAATTGCGATTGAGATTTGATCTACATCTGAATTTGTGGAAACAATACCATCACGCATAAAATATTCCACGTGAAAAATATTATTTGTTCTCTTATCTACTTTTTCGCAAATGGTCCATTATTCTTCATCACTGTGTATTATGTAAACTCAAACCATAAGGTTAATTTCGTAGTTCACATGAAATTTGCTGCAAGAAGATGCATATAACCAGGAAAAGAGCTTTGGGAAATATTTGTAGTAATTTTATCATCCGACCACATATGGAAAAAAATCATTACTTTACAATTTGGATTACAAAAGCCTACTTGATATTGTAATTATATGCTACGTATTTTAAAATTTTCATTCAAAATGAGTAAAATAAAAACACGGTTAAACGTGAAATAGTATTAAAATAATAACAAAATCTACAGAGTACTTTTTTAAACGCAAATATCCTACAATTAACGTGGTAAAATTCAGCAATTGCTAAAACTACTCATGCGACGACAACTTCAAATTCGCTCTCAATAAAGTAAAACTAAAAATTAGCGCAAAAACATCGAAACACGCAATGAAGCTACCGAAAAATTACCCGCGACAAAGATTAATCCAGCACATTCTAACTAAATTTAAAAGACAATTCTATTTAAAATGTTGCGTTTAATCAGAGCCCGCGAAGGCAAGCGCCACTGCAGAGGCGTCAGATATTTTTCTCTAGAGACATTCAAGACAATTTATTCGAGAGTACTTTTTACACGTAACACGCCTGCTACAAATTAAAAGAACTTTCCTGGCGAAAATGAACGCATTCAGACGAAAGAATGAAGTCATTCGTATGAATTCACTTAAGGAACTTTGAAGAGATTTTTCAGAACACTGTATGCTGTCATTAAAAGATAATTGTATTTTTTGATCGTCAAATTTATTTTGATGTTTTAAGTGTTGTGCGCTAAAAGGTTGCTTGAGATCTTGAATATCTGTAACTGGCGCTGCTTGACAACAGAAGATAATTTAGAAAACTTGAAGTATTAGAAATGTATCTGGAACTAATTGCAGACTTTTCTGGTGCAGAGTAATTGAAGTATTTATGACTTGCAGAAATAGTTTCATTTGTGTCTTGATATGATTTGTACCATAATTAAAGTTATAGATTTGTTAGAATAGAGTTTATTTTAAAAAATGTAATAGATTCAAAGTGTATAGAAATATTCTTTTCACGTTTGAACAGTTTGGTGCAATACAATATTAAAAAATATGTATATTAAAATGAGTCACCTAAATTTTAGATTTTTATTACATAATAGATACAAGGTGCAGCTCCATATATAACTTAACATTTTTTAACTAAATAACTAAACCGGGGAGGAAATAGAGCAAAAAATGTCTCATAACAATAAAAGCATGCGATAAGTGGTGCAATTGAAAAAAAAGATGGTTTAAAGAAATTCTGTGGAGTGACATTTAAATGTATGCAGAAGATCTCCATAGCATTTATCATTTTGGACGATATTTTTTTTTGTTTCAGAAAAAAATAAATAAATGCGCTGAATGCTTTGAACTACTGATAATGCTTTATTGCCCGTTCGCTAGTTGGTAGCCGAATTGGTAAGGTGCCAATTGGTCGTCGTGGATTCAATTCTGGTCGGCGAAAGGCCCTCCTTAGTACTGATGGTAACTGATGCAAGTTAAATCTGACTGGGCCACTAACTTTTCCAAGTTACCATTCCAAATCAGTATCACGGGTCTTAATCAGAGATTGATCAACTCCTAGTCTGGATCAAAACACAGAGCTGTCTTCAAAGTCCTACGCTTCTTTTTCTCTTGCAAACACGGGAGGCTCTTAAGTAATATGAAGTTTATATGAAGATAGCGTGTGAGTTTATTTTGTTTTTCAATACAAAATTACAAGTTCAACAACAAGCTTAAGAAGAAATACTTACAAGGAGACGGCACGGCCGTGGGATCGGAGATTCTGGTCAAATTTTTTTGTGGGGAAAGAGGACCATTAGTACATCACGTGGTTGAAGTAATACGATGCACTACTCAGAAAATTTTGAGAAAAATTGAATTTAAGTTTCCGATTTTAAAGTTGAAGCCTTATCAGTTTAAAATCTCTTTCTTGTGACAAGCCACCGTGACCCAGTTGGAAGGGTGCCAGCCTTGCGATCCGGTGGTCAAGGGTTCGAGTCCCCCTGCGGGGGCTTTTTTTTTTCTTTTTCTTTCTTTTTTTTCCCCTCTTTTCCCTCCAAGTTATTTAAAAAAAAATATTCGAGTGAAAGAACACAAAGTTTTCATTCACTGGAAAACATTCGCGCTCGTTATTCTATCTGCTCATAGAACGTTCGGATCTTTTTTTTTTATTATTATTATTATTAATTTTTACGCAACAATTATTGAAACTGTTCACATCCCTGTATTATTTTTAATACTGTTTTGATTTTTTTTTCAATTATTTTCTTTTTCTTACAACAACGTAATTCATAAAGGTGGGTTTCTTTTATTTTTCATTGTAAATCATATGAGGAGGAATATTGGAACAATAAGGAGCCTTAAAAATGGAATATAAATAGAAAAATAAGCTCGAATGGTGTTCCGTGAATAAAAAAACTTTGCGTTCTGTGACTCAAATATTCGTTTTTTAATTATGTTAGGAGGAGGAAGGAACATTACTAATAACTTGGAGGAAAAGAAAAAAAAGAAGAAAAAATTCTCCCCACAGGTGGACTCGAACCCTTGACCACCGAATCGCAAGGCTGACACTCTTCCGCCTGGGCCACGGTAGCGTGCTAACAGAGGAAGGTTTTAAATTGTTAAGGCTTTAACTTTAAAATTGGAAACTTTAAATCGATTTTTCTCAAAATTTTCTGAGTAGTGCGTCGTATTACTTCAACCACGTGAGGTACTAATGGTCCTCTTTCCCCACAAAAAAAATTGACCCGAATCTCCAACCCCACGGCCGTGCCATCTCCTTGTTAGCGAAATTGCGTAAATAGGTGTATCCTTGCGATTAAAGGCATATGTCCATCTTCCATCTCGGTTTCTGCTGGTTTTAAGGCAAAAGTGTCAAACGAGAATTAACGTGACCTGTCAGACTTATCAGATAACAAGACTCTAACCCTTAGTTAACTTCTCAATTGAACTTGGTGCCCATTTCTCAACCATGTGGATGAAGGATTTTCTAAGTCACCATTAACGTCCAAATGACGTACTGGACTGGGTTCATCTCTGGTTTGTGCAAATTTTAAGTCTGGTATGTGTCAAACGACAGCTGCTCCTACTGATTTTCTGATCCGTCTCTATACCTCTGTTAACCTCTCTTGTAAACTTTTTTCTCATTTAATTAAAAAATGGTTGATCGATTCGACTAATATCAGCTACCAGAAAGCAAAACTGGGTCAATAGACACATCTTAATTACTCTTCAACAAATTAAATGATACTAGAAACAAAAAATAAAGTAGAGTGCGAGAGTATTTTTCTTTATTCCTGTATAAAAGGACAAATTAGAAGGGAAACCATTATGGAGTTACCATGAATTATTACCAAAAAAAAAAGAGCTATTAAAAGACTAGACCCAACTATATCCAATAAATGCCAAAAAAATTCAATAAAAATATTTCCCTTTCCGATATCAGTTCTCTCCAATATATTGTATTCATTCTTTTAAGCCCTTCAGTATTTTCACTGGAAAAGATAGATATCTTTCCTTATGCGGCACGTAGTAGTTTTTGTGATGGGAAAAGAGACATTTGTTTCCAGAAGTTCTTACGGGTTAGTTTGCCATTGTTTGACAAGTAATGCATTTTGTCATACTACTTCAAATAAAAGAAACATTTTCGGTTTCTTGACGGCATCAAACATGACTTTAAAAGATATATCAACCGAATTTAATATTATATTTTATGTACTTAAAACTCTTGAGTTTATACTTGTTTAAAATAAATGATATGGGTATATTTAAACATGGAATGGTGGTAAAGCATACAAACACACTTGGCGATGTTAATTATATCGCCTGTTTATGTACGTAATGTATAATTGCGTTATGTACAAAACATATATTGGCATTATTTTTAGATTGAGCTGTTAGCTGAAGAAAAATATTCCAATCAATTCGTGGGATAAGATTCGAAACGAAAAAATCTTAAGAATGTGATCTGGTCTAAAAATAATTTCAAAAGAGGTCAAGATCGTATATAGTCTCCATGAATTTTCAGTGCCCTAAAGTGTCCAGCTGTGTAATATAATGGTTTTCGCAGTTTTTCGGTTTCCGTTGAGTCACAGGTTAGTTATTCATAGTGTTTTGAAGATACCATGTAGAGGTATTTCTATCATAGAGAATAGGGTTGGCGAGCGTAAGCGAGCAGGGGGGCGGAAGGCCCCTAGTTGAAATTACTTTACTAAATTTATTAACAACTCTATCTTTATAATTAGTTATTTTTCATTGTTTTTAGCAACAAGTAACCCATTAATGCCTAGCGTCCCTTTTTGGGGACGGTTCAAAAAGTGTGTCTGAATTTACCAAAAATAAGCATTACAACCAAATAATAGGGTTCAATTATTACTTTGGTATTATTTCAATTCATTATTAACAGATTGCAGCACATATACCATTGTAAAGTGTATTCTGTAGCCGTTTTATTACGATTTTTATCAAGAATTACATCGTTCACAATCTCAAGAACAAAAAGGCAAGTTTTTAAAATTATTCCCAACTTCCCAGTTTCTGTTAATTGCTGCTTTTTTTCTTCTTATAAAATGTCTTTTTAAATATTATATCGTAGGCAGAAAAAAAATAGTAAAAACAGTATGTACCCTCTGGTGCCTAGCGTCCCTTTTTAATGACGGTTTTCTTTTTTTAATAAAAAAATATTTTTACGTGATATTTTTTTAATTATTATTCCTGTCCATTTAACACTATTTGTAACCAGTATACAAAGTATCTTTGAAAAAAAATCAGGCATTAATGGGTTAAAGAGAGGAAGTAATTAAAAAAAATAATCTGGTCTAGGTTCAGTCTTGAAATTAATTTCTTAAATTTATTAACAACACTATCTTTACAACTAATATTATTTTTCAGTGTTTATGGCAGCAGTTAAATAGCAACTATGTCACTTCTGTCGTGCAAAAATGTTACACATCAAAATTTCAAATTCCTCGACTAAAAAGCTTCACCCTTCGAAAGGTAATTCGGTCTGCTTTCGTGTATAGGGCAGATTTCTACGGACATCGTTACTTTCATAATTGCTGATAATGGGCAAATAAATAAGTAAAGTATTCATAAACACATCTTCCTCTGTCAGATAACAGCGAACTACGGCCTGTCGTCAATGTATTCCGAGTAATGGATCATTTCCGCGGGAAACAAAGTAAAAACCAGCATTGTTTGCTACTTAGAAAGTAGCTAAATAGTTAGCGGGAGTCTTGAGGGAAAAAAAGTTGCTCTTCGATGAACAATGTAGCAAGAATCAAATTAACGGACTACCATTAACAGAATACATTAACAAGAAACCTTTGCTAGGTTATTTTGAATTAACCTCTATGCAAAATATATAACAGCAGGTTGAATGAAATAAGTTTTTTTTGTGTTGTGTGCGAAAGAAATGAAACTGTCTTTACCACAAAGAGCTAAAATTCAAATGACACTAACTTAGTATAAAATGTTTACGCGAGATTCTTCTTTAGATAAGGAAACTCGGTGAATACTGGTCATACTAATGTCAAATATTTTGCTTGTTATTTTCCAAATGTGTATGGGAGGAGGGCGTAGATACCATATGAAAAGGTAGATTTCGTTTCAAACTTGCGATATCTAACGATACATATTATTTTGACAATATTTGCAACTGCAAGTACCTATCTCGGACTAACGGCAGCTAAAATGGAGGTCATACAGGTTAACCCATTTATGCCCAAGTTTTTTTAAACAATTTTTTTCTTTTTTTTTCTGCTTAAAACTCTTACATGGAATGATTTACATACATTTTAGGCGTAAAATAGATCGCCGTTGCCATATTTATTAAGTTATTTAACGTCCTATTTATGGGCCACTGGGCAGATATGTGAGCAAAATACGACGTTACTTGACTTGACTTTTGCAAAGTACCCTTATAGAAGACATCCGTGATCAATTTAAAGCAAATCATTTGAAAATAGTTTAATTTTATTAAAAAAAAAAAAAAGACTGATTTGTCTGAAAATAGCTGTCAATAAATAAACTCTGATGTCCAACTAGTGGTTCAATCTGGTTTTCTCAAGCAGAAGGACTGTTTAACTTGTGAAAAACAGCTTTAGTAAAATGATATACCCATTACAGGTTTTTGTATGCTGTTACTAACAAACTTCCTGTTTTTAGGCTACTTAGCATAAATGGGTTAAACGGGTACAAGCTGAATATACGTAAATTACAAAATGTCGCTTAAAGTTTACATTTGTAATTCTCAGAGTAGAACTACGGTTAAGAATAGCATCGAAAAATAAGTCTATTTTATTTCGTTCTTAGAATCTCGAAAATATGATAATTACCTTATGTGCGTTTAAAACATTTTTCGAACTACATGATAATGAATAACAACTTGAGAGTACTTTCTTCAACATAAAAACCTTTCAAATGAAGATAATATTTTTGTAGCATTTATTTAAAAATAATTATATGTAGTTTCAGTACAATCGAACATAATATATTTTTATCTTTCTCAATACGCGCTAGTGCTTCGGATCTGATACGCAGTGCTTTCATAAAATTCATTAAATTGATGAAAATCATATCATTTTCTATTTGTAATGCAAATCTTCTCTACTGTTTTTTTTTAATCTTGGAATTTGTAAAAATATTTAAGTTCAACTTGACTTCTAAACCCATGCCTTGAAATTGTGATAGCTACAAATATATGCAATTTACAAACTCAAAACTCAAGATAACTCAAAACTCAATTCTCATTTACGTTAAATAAATGTAACTGCACCATACTTGAGCTCTAAAGTTTTACAAATGCAAAAAAAAAAAAAAGTTATTTAGCTTGTTATGTCATAGCCTAACCTTTAATTCCGATTTATACAAAAATCGTTTGCGAAACTCCGCAGAACATCTCAACTCTTCAGAAGAACTTGACATATTTTTGTTTACTTTTGTTCTTTGATTGTTATTTAGCAAGATGGTTCTTTATCTTACGACTCCCACAAAGTAGCTTAGATATTTTAGAATAGGACATTGGTACCTAATACACGACAGCTATATTCGTTAGCTTTTAATTATTATAGTATAGCTATATTGGTTAGCTTTAAATGTTTATAATACAGCTATGTTGGCTAGCTTTTAACAAGAATTGCTACATTCCTTGAGGATGGTAAAGGAAAAAATGCTTTGCAATATCAAGTGAAATTGTCCAATGTGCAGAAACGTATATTGCATCTGGATGAGTTGAAGCTAAAGTATTGTGAAGTGCTATTTGATGACTCCAAATTAGAAAAGAGTTTCAAAGTCTTCGCAGAAATTGAAGAATTGGCAAAAAAAATAGAGGTAAGACTACGGAAATTCGTTATTTCTAATTCTGTAGTAGTAATTCTATTGAACATTAAAATGACTTGAGAAATTCTATAGCATTTAAATCACATGTAGATTTTAAATTCCCTGAAATAAATTTACCAACATTTTTTTTAGAAATTATCAAGATTGGTACACGTTCAAAAACCAATTTCAAACATTAATCGATTCAAAAGGTGATTTAACTGATCACAAAAATTATGTTATTTAAAATCCACATTGAGTCATAGTGTATTGGATGTTGCTAGTGTAGAGGATTCTTATTCATTGCTTTTAAAAGCATTAGAAGATTGTTTCGAAAATAAGAAATGTATTGTTAATAGTCATATGAATGAAAATTATTCTTGAAAATGTCAGCACAAGACCCAGAAACAATGCTGGACGCGTGTTTACTAATAATGTCTAAGATCAAAAAGGTCAGTGAGTTTAAGTTATGTTGTTTCAAAACTTACGTATATGACTCCAAAAACGAACTTCCCTATAAAGGGCTCCCCAACCCACCTTATCATAGTTTGAAATAATGTGTTGTTTATGTAGTTTATAATAAATGGTCTTTATTTTATAATCTCATTGTATGTTGAGGCACGTCAACGGGGCCCGGTATGATATGTCCGAGCCTAACCTTAAGTTCCATTTAATATGAAAATAGTCCGGGTGAGTCCAATTCTCTACTAATTAGAAGAGCTCGGCATCTATTTGCTTGATTTGGTTTTTTGTTGGTTTTTTAGCAAGATAGTTCGTTTTTCGTACGGCTCAAATAAAGGAACTTAGATATTTTAGAATAGAATATTATTCTCTAATATAGAACAGCTATATTGGTTAGCTATAAATGATTATGGTACAGCTATATTGGCCAGCTTTTAATGGTTATAAAATCAAGATACAAATAGTTATAATCGTAGCATATAACAATTTCAGGTGCAAAATAGTCTTCATTTTGGAATACAAATACAGTCTACTTTAGAATGTCTCCGTATCATAGCTGCTTCTATACAGAATACTTGACGGTATGAAAAATAGTTTTAAAGAATCGATAAATTAAAGTTTTTTTTTCGTTACAGCTAAATCTTAAAGTACTCTAAAAATAAATTAAATAATGCTGCAGAACACATATCTGTAGTTAATGTAAAAGTATTTTTAAAGGAAATAAACACAGATTGTGCTATCCTAAAAAAGTGTTAATTGCGGAAATTAATAGCAACCGTGATTCAGAAAAATTCAAATAAGTAGTTTGACTTTTGCACTTTGCATATGTTAATGACGATAAGAATTGAACTAGATAATTAAATTCATTAGAGAACCAAAAAGTTCTTGTTTTTGAGGGATTTCTTTTCCTTGCTATCCCAATTTAATACACGCAAAAAATGTTGGAATTCGCTTTTCCTCGTAATTTTGGTTTTATTCGATAACGTGACTGCTCGATTTTTACCAAATTATCTTTTTTCTTTTGATATCTTATTATTGGGTTTAAGTCTTATCATTGCATTTTTTGTCGCATTGGGGTATTTTTTAATGCGCAGTCTTTTTAATTGAATCCCGAACAAGGAAATTACAAACTTTTATTGCTGTTTTTGTTCCTTTTTTTTAACTCTCAAAACATAAATAACGCATCAGATACACTTGATTAGAAGTATATTGAAAAGGTGATACACTACTCGTACAGAATTAATATTAGCAAGTATGTGGTTATGAAACATTAAAAATACAAACGCTATTAGAAAAAGAACAAGTGACTTGTTTTGGTGGATCATATTCAAATTCTGTCTTGCGAAGAAGAATACTATTTTTTTCATTCCATTACTTTTTAACGTTACAGAATAATACAAGTGTTAATGTGTTATATTTACGTGGATAGGTGTGTGATTCAAGTACAAAATTTCTGGTTTCGTACGAAAATGCGTGAAAATGACTTTTGCAAAAATTTTGAAAAATATTCGCTCTGAAGTGGGCAAGCCCTCTTTCCGCCTTTATTTTTTACATTA
This sequence comes from Uloborus plumipes, assembly GCA_038373865.1. Taxonomy (NCBI): domain Eukaryota; kingdom Metazoa; phylum Arthropoda; class Arachnida; order Araneae; family Uloboridae; genus Uloborus; species Uloborus plumipes. The sequence goes on along the minus strand of JAXGGA010003974.1, from coordinate 32,222 downwards.
TACTAGTTAGCTCTGCACTATTACTACACACGATTACTTTAAGGTCTTACGATTCGCAAACGTCAGTATGGACATCGTCCGTGTCATAACAAAGCCTTATGCCATACAAATGTTTACGCAGATATTTCAGTCACAAGGTTGAAAGCATGTTATGCAGCTGCACGTAATTTCTACGTTGTCAGATATCGAGTGTTTCTTATAGTATTGTTCTGGTAAGTTCTCCGACATTGCCAATGTTTACCTTTTTTCTGGTAATACAGGAGGACAATTGCCGCAGATTTCAGCTGGAATACTTTTGCAAAACGACTTCGAAAGTAATCCAACCTAATTCAATTTTGGGCTCGAGTTGCTTTTCCTATTACTCAAAAAAGAGGTAAACATTTCCCATGTCGGAGAAAACTTACCAGAGCAGCACCATACTGACGGATTTATAAAACCTTGCCCTATAACCTGAATAAGATCAATCTTGACTAGTGGATTGGAAGAAAATCTTTTCGCATCTTCACTCGATCCCTTTGTCTGGACTCCTTTAATACCCGATCTGACTACGCCAGACAATTCTTTCTAGTTTCATAAAATAACATGTAAAGGTCCGGTTTCCTAGGAGTGAAATCGTCGATCTCTGGCAAGGCGACAGACGCCGCCGCTTTCTGCGCATGCGCCTGAGCCGCAGACAAACCCGAAGCATCTCAGAACAAAAATTCAGTGAATATGGTCCATAATCTAGCTGAGTTATGAATTAAAAGGTGCTCATACTAATAGATATGACTCTAAACACGTTAAAAGAACTACGTTCCATTAAAATATAAACTTTCAGCCTAAAATAAAGTCGGAAATAAAGAGGTCTCGGGTACATCCACTTTCTTACTGTTCTACATATCGCACACCGATAACGAAAGGGACACTTTTCAAATTGGATTAGCTTTAAATTACCATAGACTAAAAAAAAAAAAAAAAAGATGCGCCCCTTTCATTGCTTGTGAACGATATGTTACTTTACTTTAAAAATCCAAAACCTGGGAAATGTCTTTTGTAATCTGTATTTTTTACCTGCTCAAACCGAAGACCGATTTTTTTTCCGATAAATCACCGATGAAAGTGGACATAACCTAACTTTTATCTTTCATGGTAACATTTGAGAACCAGAATTTTTCCACCTGCTTAAGAACTACGTAACCATAAACAGATACACATAGGAAACTTACAATCTCTCCTTTTACGACGGGAGTTAAAGATATAACTTTTGGAAAAGGACCAGTCTTTCATAATTTGTGCATCTTAACTACATGCTTAGAAAAAAAAATGCTGAAAATTTGAAAATTTCAAACTGTACAAATATTAAGGTAGATCAAAGCTATATCGGAAGAAAAAGGTCAAACTTCATTCTTTCAACTTCTAGTTATCACATTTAAATGAAATCGGCATTAAACTTTAAAGACTGTTTCCCAAGTAATTTGATATGTAAAGCAGGGAGGAACGACATTATGCAGGAGATATTTAAAAAAATCTCCTTTGGATTTTTATTAGCTCGCAACAAAATCCAGTCTTCTATAGCCGCTGAAGTTCAGCCTTGAAATTGATTTCCTAAATTGTCATTTAAAATTTTAATTAATATTAACTAATTTTGATTTAGGCAAAGGATAACAAATAGATTTACTTCGCCCCTTCTAAATGAATATTTAGTAGACATTAATTTTTGTAGCTTTTGTAAGTGGCTATTTGTGGGTGTTCATTAGATTTTTAAGCAATAGAATAATGTACAGTCAGGCTAAAGTGTTATAAATATAAGGCAGCTGAAGTAGTGTTTGTATTATACTATAGTTTATTGCACAAGTTATGCAGGATCTGTACATGTTACCAAAATAAAAGGTGAAAGGTCGGCGTACTTTAATTACGTTCTTAGCTGTCATAATTTAATCTTTTTTTACTTAAACAATTTTTTCATCTACAAATTTTATTCGGGTAATCCAGGTTTCTGGATAAACGGGGGCTTGATTAACAAGCATGTACTATGCCCTGTTTGTATGTGTGTGTGTGTGTGTGTGTGTGTTTGGAGTATATTCTTTTTTTTTTTTTTTAATTTAAGTTTTTATTTTCTCGCAAGAGTAGGGAAATAAGAAAGAAAGAAAAGGAGAAACAAACAAAAACCAAAATTTCTTAAATTCGGAAACGGTTTCCTTTTTCCTTCCTCGTGTTTGGGTTTTGTCTGCACTGAATATATTTTCTTTTCTTTCCATCCAGAAGAAATTTAGGAGGGTTTTTTTCGTTTTCTTTTTTCCTAGAGTTCTGGGTCATTTATCATCAGTGATGAAAGCTGATACATCCTTTTTACGTTTCTAAAAATAACTTAAGCCAAATCAAATATTTTTATATACTAGATTTTTCTTCATTTCTTTAGAAATATATTGTCAAGAGAGTGTTTGTAAGTTGCACTAAAAATAGTTATTGCTTTTTCTGCTTGTGAGTTATTAAAAGGAATTGTTAACTTTGAATTGCATCGAAAAGTATTAAATGTTCTGTCTACTTATACAAAATATGGGCTGGCATTTTTAAACGTTTTTGTGCATTATTGAATGGTTCTTCGAAACTTTCGATTGGAATACAATATAAAGCTTTAGGCTTGAATACACGTTGCGCGCTGAAATTCTTATTTAATAGTTTTAGTATTGTTGGATCTCACTATTTCTTTATTTAATACCATATTCACGTAATTAGTCCGAACGGTTTGTGAGTTCCTTTATTCCTAAAATAGTTTTTTTAAGGGGTAAACATGAAACCTCAGCTTTCAAATACTTGCAACTGATAATTAAATACGTATCTTTTCATTGACCTGACTACTGTATTATTTTATCACAGAAAGCAGGGTTAAACAAGGCTGATTTTCTTTTTTTTATTTATTGATTCTTTTTCTTTTAATCTAAACCTATACACTACTGGTCAAAAGTATTAAAGTTCGAGTAGTTTAATATTTTTCTGAGTAATAATTTAGAAGAAAATAAGAAATTCCAAAAATATCTATTCCACCAGAGAAAAAAATTACTTTAGAAAACGTTAAAGTCGTCACTGTACAACATAAAACACCTTAAGAAGTATTGAACGCATTGTGGATTAAAGAAATAAGTGCTCTGATCAAGAAAAAAGTAGCTAAGCTAGTACTTATTACATCATTTCAGCATAATGTCATTCATTTGTCATACTTTTTCTTAGAGGAATGCGTTTATTTCATTGTAAAGGAGCCAAAACGAATTTACAGAACGAACGAACAGACGTTACAGACAGAACGAACAGAAACGAACGGTAACATTTTAATGCTATTTTTCATAGCATTAAATATATATTTTTTTACCAGCTTAATCATTTGAATTAATTTACCACAATGACGTTTACCTGTTTGTTTTGTTTTGTTTTTTGGGTTCGTTGTTTAGAAAAATATAGGAGTATGTTTCTCACACTTGCAGAGCGTCTCAATAATAGTATATACGTTGAACTTTACAACCCTCTCCCCCCGTTTTAATTTTAATTTACTTTTTTTAATCTCGTTTAAAATACCATTCTTATTTCATCAGAATCAGGATTCTCGTAAAAACAAGATGGAATTAAATTTTACCAAACGTTGTATAGTTCGTTTTTCTTCATTTATTCTTGTAATGCCAACAGAGTGGTATAGTGGTTAAGACGCTGGCCTCTTACGCCCAAAAGCGCGGGTTCGAACGCGGCTCCAGCCGGTGGATTTTCATGATGCAGAAAATCGACAGCGCTCATGTCGTATGATTATGCGGCATGTTAAAGATCCCTCGAGTATTTGTTTGGCTTATAGTATCTCGTGGAAAAATTAAATTCCTAGTGCAATTTCGCATCGAGTAGAGCCCAGGTGCCTCCTTCTAGTGGGGAAACTGGGCGTCAAAAATATTTGTGACAATGGTATCCCGCCGATGGTAGTGCCACATGAAAGAGTGAATGCCGCTTTAGGGAATGCACTAGGTCTGCAAATGGCAAGAAGCTAAACGCAGCCCCATTTGAAACAAGCAAACAAAATTCTTCTCGTAATACGCTACCGTGCATAGGAGACACAAGGTGACCAGTAAGTAAAGCGTCGAAAAGAAATATCAGTTTCTGGAAAACTGTTTGGCGTATCAAATCAAAACTTAAGTGCATTGGCGATTTTTTTTTTTTTTTTGCAATATCATTGGGTTAGGTTTCGTTGTTTATTTTTCAGAGAAACTGAAGAAATGTTGTTTTGTTGGATCGTATTATTTGAGTAACAAGTCAAATTTCAACTCAAAGAAGGTTTGCGTCTGAGTTTTTACGTAAGAAAATATTTCCAGGTATGTCAATAATCAATCGTTTGATTCAAAAGCTCGCAGTTATTGAAAGCATTGAAACTCTCCAGCGCGTGATGTAGAATTTTGCTACTCGTTGCGCCCTATTACTACTGGAGGCTAATCATACATGAACAATTTACTATGTATTGTACTGCGTTTCAAAACTTAAATACATTTTTTTTAATCTAGTTTTTGAGAAATTAATTTCTATTATCAGTGCGTTACTTATTGGTACGACTGTGTAAGTCCGAGCACTTTTCCTTTTTCACTTAATGATACGATTACGGTCGAAATCGGTCCGCAATAGTACAGCGATAAGTACGGTATCGTGCCGTCTATTGCACTGTTTTTCCACTGAAGCGATATCGTTTCGTATGCTATTGCTCTCCTTCGCAAAAAGTAAAAGGATGAATAATTACCGGGTCGTTAGACCCGGTAATTATGAGACGTGTGCTTTTCTATAAAATGTTCCAATAAACGATATCGGCTTGACGGAAACGACACAATCGTCATTTGTCCGGTAGGTGGAAAAGTGCATGGTGCGTATGTCGATGAATTTTATCTCGCCAATATCGATAACGACAATCGGGTACAATTTATTGATATGGATTCGAAAAGAGTGCCATAAGAATTGAAGGGCTAGGGAGATGAAGGGGTTAAGCGACAAACCTGAAATTGCGAGTAGTTAAAGTTCAAATTTTTGTTGTTGCAGTTTTTTTGTTGTCTGATGTTGTCGTTAGTGTGCGTATGAAATCAATCTAATGATATCTACATTTTGATGCAAAAAGTTTTATTTGCTTACGTGTATCCATTGCTTACCATTGTTCAGAGTGTTCATTTTTCAAAATGTAACTTAGCACCTTCATCCTCCAAGCCCTTCAATTATCGAAAATCACGAGTGCGTTCTGTGTTATAATTTTCCCAACAAATCGAAATAAATAAAGGGGTAAAATTTCAAACTTTTGCATTCATTTTTAACCACACATTTTACTTTTGTGCATACAGTTTTTCTTTAAAAAAATATTGCGAACCAAATAAGGGAAACACGTTAGTTGGTATTTCAACTGCACAGTTCTGTTCTTCAATCGTCTTTCCATATCTCAGAATTACAATTAAGATTTTGTTGTGCATCTTTAGTCTTCGCAATAAAAATTAAAACGATCATTTCACCCTCAACTGCAAATTAAAACTTAATAGTTGTCAATAAAAAATTGTAAATTTATAATAAAAATTGATCTAGCTTGTTTCGAATTGAAGAGGGTGCGGATTCTTCAAATTATAGATTTATTACTGTAAAAAATAAATAAATAAAAAAATGACGGCAAAGTTTTCTTTTTTTTATGTTGAAATGCAAACTATCACTTAACAACATTTGGTTGGTTAGAGCCAATCCCACAACATGACGGAACTTGTACGGTAGGAAATTAAAGTAAAAATGTTCAGTATCCCAGCAGGTTCATAAATATAGATTTTGACATAGTATTGAAGTAGACGTGTTTATATTTAATAAAAATGTATTGCATAGTATCCTACAAATTTATAACATGCTATATATCTCACAGCAATAATTATTATTTCAAAAAATACAATGTAAAAATTATAATGTGCGAGATTTTTTAATCACCGTACTAGTTACTATTGTTTAAATTTTAGTTACGTGCGTTCAGCGATACCTGACTGAAGAATATAGTTTAGTAAGAACTATTTTCTTACGTTAGTAACATTAAATATTTGCTTTCGCATCTATATTAATATTAAGAATAGGGAATCGTTTCTTTTAAAATGGTAATTGAGGAACAAGTTGCTGTATTTCTTTTTCACCGCACATCAATTGCTTCTTAAATGATAACTAACGTTTTCTCTTAGTCAGCAACGAAATTATTCTCCTGATTAATAAGACTTAGAATGATATTATAGACAGGTGTTTCATCTTGAAATAAAAATTTTCCAGAATAAAGACTGAAAGATTTGCTTTTTTATTTTATATAAACAATCCTAAAATATGCCAAACGACATGATAGTCAAAAACATTCTTATACGCCAGGACCTATAAGCCTAAAAGATAACTTCGCTTTTTTTCCGTTCTCTTATGACATTTTTAGCGTACTTTGATAATGCTTTTGCATTAAAAACTTGTATCACCACAGAACTACTCACAACATTACTAGGTCACAACACAACCAAAAGCAACTCAGAAACGAAAATAAAGTTTTTAATTTGTCACATTTCCATTCTCTTAAATTTTTAAGTCGCATGTTGTTAAAATATTTTTTTCTAATTTAACGTGGTTCAAAATTCTTAAAATGCACTTCAAGAAAAACTTTAAGCAACTCACCTCTTGCATGTTGTGACACCTCATTCAGCATTTCTTTGTAATCCAGTTCTGGGTTGGTTTCGTCAAAGTCTTTGTAAAACGATTTTCTCCCAAGAGCAGTGTACACGGCACCTAACGTGAAGTAACAATTCGAATTCCCCAACGTGCGATCTTCAAAGTTGTGGAAGATGAGGGCAACCACTTCCCAGTTGAACTTCTTCAATACCTGAAGAAAAATCATACCTATCTGCGAGTATGACCCATTCATCCGGGTCAGGAAACGGTAATGGGGCTCCTTGATGTCGAAGTTGTCATTTTGTCCAGCAGCTGTCAAAACAGGAAGACCCCACACTGCAGAGTACCTAGCAACTGGAGCCAGGACATAAGGACAAAGTGGTCCTAAGAGAACGTCTGCTGAACCAGAGTTGTACAAAGAAAAAGCAGCTAATGGTCCATAGGTAGATGAACATTCCGTGTCTCTGTAAATTACTTCCATTGGTCTTTTACCATCTCGAATCAGTGTCTGTACTGCATAGTGTACTGCTGGTACAACTTTGTGCAAAGCGAATGGCTGGGAGTCGTCCCCTGGAGCCAGTACAGCTAGTCTAATGGGTTTTATGTCATTGTCTTGAATGAGAAATGCTTTATGTACGCAAATCACGATGATGAATATAACTCGTGCACTTGCAAACCTCATCATATTGATTCACAATGAAATTCTCAAAATTCAAGAAAGTCAGCTATATGAACTTTTACTTTGGAGATAAAAATACTAGCCTCTTAAAATGCTGTGTTTATTAAATGTATATTTTAATAGCTTCACAATTTCTAAGTTTAGTGGCACAACCTTTGATCACAATGTATTTTTACTATTGGCGTTTTCGAAATTTGTGCTAACCAAGAAGCAAGTAAAAATATTTCTTTAGACATAATTAACATAAGATGTGCACAACATACAGAGTATAAAAATATACATTAACCAAGTCATAATTGTGAATAAAAATAGTATCGGTGAAAACCTTAAAACAAACAAAATAAAAAAATATTAATAGCAACTAAAGTTTTTTTTTTTTTTAAATAACTCTGCTTCGCATTGCACGAAAAAAGCACGAATGAGCTAATTCTTTTACTACATACTGATGAAGAATATTTCTATTCTGTGAGAATCAGGACAGGGATGCAAGTTGATAAACCTGTGCAAAGCTCTTTAGCTCGTTTCCAAAATTACGAATTTTAAATGCCTTCTTATCATTTTTACTCTAAAACACACTATTTGGATGAAAACTGTCATTTCATGCTAGCAGCAATCCTCGTTTTTCCGTCATCCTATTAAATTTCCAATTACTTAACTGAAAAAACGCTCCGACTCCGTTCAAAATTCCTCACCAACTTGCTCTTCAATTAATTCCAATAAAAAATACGAACTCTCGTTAAAAGTTCTGATGAAAAGTGAATGAACAGAATAAAGACTGATTGTGAGAAACTGCAAACTTCGCAGCGAATGAACGTGGTCCATTGATCGGGAGCAGATTCGCACCAGCTTCCATCCACAACCTGTTGTTTCGCTTCCTCCGGAGGAGAAAGAGCGGAGGATTCCCCGACTCCATCGCCGAGAGAGGACACTTCGTGAATTCAAAGCGCCCTCTTGCGCAGAGCGGCTCTTAATTTCTTTATTTATGACAAGTTGAACTTTTTGCAAAATATGGAAAAACGAATTTTAGGACTGCAGTTTAAACCATTAATGCCTAGCGTCCCTTTAAAGGGACGTTCCATAAAAGAGTCTAAATTTCCCCAAAATGAACATTGCAACCAAATAATAGTATTCAATTAGTACCTCGGTATTGTTTCAATTCGTTATTAACATATTGCCGCCATTGTAAAGTGTGTTCTGTAGCAGTCTTAATATGATCTCTATCAAAAACTACATCGTTCACAATCTCAAGAAAAAAGCTGAGTTTTCAAAGTTATTCCCAGCTTCCCAATTTATGTTAATTGCTGATTTTATTTCTTCTTATAAAATGTCGTTTTAAATATTATATCGTGGGCAGAAAAAAATTTCAGTAAAAAAAGTATGTGTCCTCTGGGGTCTATCGTAACTTTTAAGGGATGATTTTTCTTTCCTTAATAAAAAAAAATTATGTTTTACATAATATTTTTTTTTATTATTTTTCCTGTCCATTGAATACTGTTCATAACCAGTATACAAAATATATTTAGAAAAAAATGTCGGTTATTAATGGGTTAAACATATTGTTAGGGGATTTTTTTCTTTTAATTTCAGCTTAGGATGATTCCGATTTAAAAGATTTATCATTTGTTACAAAAACAACATAACAAATAATATAGCAATGGCCAATTCTTGTTCTAATGCATGAACAACAAAAATATCCTTGACTATTTGAATACTGCAATTCAATTTTAAAGGCATCCAGAAACGGTATTACACTTCACGAATTGAAAGCGCCCTCTTGCGCAGAGCGGCTCTCAATGGCTTTTGTTATGACTAGTTTTACTCTATGATAAATATGAAAAAATACTACTTAAGAACCTCGTTCAAACACAAAAATGACAAAATAATAATAATAACCAAAGTTTTTTAAATAACAAATCTGCTTCGCACTGCACGGTAAATGCATTAATAATCTGATTACTCCTCTACATGCTCATAAATATTTCTTCGCTATGAGATTGAGGATCCCCAACTCCATCACAGAGAGAAGGACACTTCATGAATTCAAAGCGCCCTCTTGCACAGAGCGGCTCCTAATGGCTTTAGTTATGACAAGTTTGACTTTGCAAATATGAAAAAAATACGACTTAAGGACCTCCGTTTAAACTAGGGCTGCGACATCGAAGGCAAAACATCAATGTTTCAAGACATCGATATTGGAATATCAGGACATCGATGGTATTGATACATCGACCAAAAACATGGATGGGGGAATGTGTGTGTGTGTGTGTGTGTGTGTGTGTGTGTGTGTGTGTGTTTTCAAACATCGACGTTTCAAAACGTCGATTTTTTTTTAAAATTGATTATACATTTGAATTTACAGTTATTATTCAGTTACTCCCCATTACACGCGCATCTTTATATCACTCAATTAGATATATCTTTTGTCTCCTGAAAAACATCAACCGTAAGCTATTTATGTCAATTAAGAAAACTTTTTTAGTGAGATATATACTGCAACTGTTGATTAACTGTGTTACTTTTTTTGGCGCATATTTTTATAATTATTTTTCTTTGCTGAAATGTGAAACATCATCGAAAAAAATATTAAATGCAAAACAACGATGTTCAAGAAGTATTGACAGTACATCATCTGTAGTTATTCAAAAAAAAATTCAATTTGGTAGAGATTGCAATTAGTGGTAAAGAAGGGTGAATTTTGTATCGCATATTTTTATTTTATTTTATTCATTTATTTATTTATTTTTGCTGAAATGTAAAAAAGACATCGAAAAAAAGAAAAAAAAAACATTAAACTCGAAACAACTATCATTAAAAGACATCATAAAAAACAGTAAAAAGAATTAGAGATATTTCAGAAACATCGAGAGCAAAACATTGATTACAACCAAAGAAATGTATTTCTAATGAGGTTAATATTGTAACTTCTGATTAAAAGATGGACTCTTTTTAATAACTATGCTTATCGTATATTTTTCTTTGGTTTTCTTTGCTAGGATATAAAACATGGACATCGAACCCAAAACATCGATGTTTCCAAAACATCGACATTGATGTCGCAGCACTAGTTAAAACACGTTTTCAGTGATTTTTTTTCTTTTATTTTTAGCTTGGGGTGATTCCATTTTAAAAGATTTAGCATTTGTTGTAAAAACACATAACAGGTAATTCAAAAATGGTAATTTTTTGTTACAATGCATGAAGAATATGAAGGTCACCGACTCCACTTCTAAGCGCTGCAGAAAAATTTTGAAGGCTTAAAGAAAGATTATTGCAGATAAGACACTTCATGAAATAAAAGCGCACTCTTCCACAGGGCGGCTCCTAGTGGCTTTAGTTATGAAAAGTAACTTTTTGCAAAAGATGAAAAAAGGAATTTAAGAGTCAATCACATTTCCACGGGCTTTTTTTTTGTTTTGTTTTATTTTGTATAAGCATAGGACTATTCCATTTTAACAGATTTATCATTTGTTGCATAAAACCCTCCACAAAGAGTCTAAAAATGCTAGGTTCTTATTCCATCGCATGAGTGATATAAAGATCTTTGATACTACTTCCATGTACTGCAGTTAAATTTTGAGGACTTACAAAAACAATATTACAAAGAGGACACCTCATGAATTCAAACATCTTGCGAATGGTTTTAGTTATGATAATTTTGACTTTTACAAAATCTGAAGAAGTGTAATATGATTTTAGTTCAAACGTACTTTCAATAACTTTTTTTCCATTTTATGTTACAGTAGGGCAATTCCATTTTGTAGATTTATTATTTGTTACCCAAAACCTTCTGCAAAGATTAAAAAAATAATAGATTCTCGTTTGTTCGCATGAACTCTTATGAAGGTCATTGACTGTCATTCTATGTGCTACAATTAAATTTTGAAGGGTTCCAGAAGCACTATTACTGAATTGATGCTTTATGAATTCAAAGCGCTATCTTGCACGAAGTAGTTCCAAATAGTTTTAGTTATGAAAATTTTTACTGCTTGCGAAATATAGATAACTCCATGTACATACTGTTTTAATATATGAAAAACAGTAAAGTAATTTGAATTCTACTAGCAAATATGATGCAGCTTCCTATTTGAGGTTAGAAGAAAGTGAAACTCGGAATCTAATAGATCTGGGAAGCAATATATTCCATTAGTTTTGTTGAATATTTCACCAGGTTCTCCTTGAATGTTTTACATTCGAAAGTTTACAACTGTATACACTGTATATATATCTCTTGTAGCCATAAAACAGCTGTTAACATATTTCTCACAGATGATGTTTCAACAAGATTGTGTTTTTTTTTTTTTTATTTATTTTTAATATACCATTTATATACATAAATAAAATTTTACTTCCCAGATAATGTTTAGTTAACCCATTTATGCCCAAGTTTTTTTTAACATTTTTTTTTCAATTTTTATCTGCTTAAAACTCTTACTTGGAATGGTTTACTTATATTTTAGGCTTAAAATAGTTCGCCGTTGCCATATTTATTAAGTTTTTTAACGTCCTGTTTAAGGGATATTTTGCAGATATATGAGCAAAATACGACCTTACTTGACTTTACTTTTGCGAAGTAACATTGCAGAAGGCATCTGTGATCAGTTTTAAGCAAATCATTTTAAAATAGTTTAATTTTATAAATAATAAGTTCGCAAAAAAAAAAATTACTTTCTGTGGCTACCCATGCTGGACCGTTGCTTGACCGATTTGTCTGAATAATAGCTAACAATAAATAAACTCTGATGTCCAAATAGTGGCTCTAACTGGTTTTCTCAAGAAGGACTATTTAACTTGTGAAAAACAGCTTTAGTAAAAAGATATACCCATTACAGGTTTTTGTATGCAGTAACTAACAAGCGTCCCGTTTTTAGGCTATTAAGCATGAATGAGTTAATTGAACAGTAAGATCGTTGCTAGAAGTTAATTTCTGGTAGTTTATTACTACTTACTGTACGGAAACTGCGAGTTAACCAAATATAGTTCAAAAACTTTAATATTTACTCAACAATATGTTTAGAGAAGTAGAACTTATCTTACATTATTCAAACTGCATGAAGCATTTGTATTGAGAACTGATACAACATAGCAACTCTTTATAGATAATCTTGCTATGAACTTGTAGACCAAATTAAATAAGAATTACATGAGCCTATTTAAATGTCTAACTATTGTATTACAGCTTCGTATAAATTTAATATTATGTAGTTTTTCTTGCTTTTAAATCCGACGACGATTAATCTTTTTGTAATTTGCTGTTAATAAATGTCAATGAAAATATAATTAAAAACTTTTTTAAAAATGTAAGTTTTAGAAACATCGAAACAGAATAGAAATAAAAGCAAACTATGCTTTAATAAAGAAACTTTTCTTTGGAACTTTAAATTTCCTACAAATAGAAGGGCGAAATAACTTTTTTTTAAAATTTATTATTTTGATTAAAAAATAGTTTTATGCTGTACATATGTTGAAAAGATTTAATCTGCAAGCATTTTAGTGATTTTTTTGCCAACATGTTTGCGTAAAAAATGTATGGAAAGTTAAAATAAAACAGAAATTTGAGCTTTGACTGCATTACTTTAAGGTCAAAATTGCAAAATAGTAAAAGTAACAAACATTTAACAGACTGCAAAAAAAATTAGTTCAAATGATCCCACGATGCAGATGCAAAACTGATTCTTTATCTCAAATCAATTGACTCAATTTTGCACATAGGAAGTTTTTGATTTAATAATATAGATATTACTTTAGTTAAAGGAAAAGCTAGGAAAGCTCTTAAAATAATTTTGAATCATCAAATTTTATTGAAGCATTGTTATGTTAAACAAATAAGGACCTTATACTGAAAACTTTAAATGCACATAATATTTTGAAGATAAACAATTTATTTATGAAATAATTTTTAAAAAGAAAATTTTAACAACACATTACCTAAGAAAAATACAGAAATCTAAGGCCGCTCGAGGAATTTTTTTGACTTAAGGGCACATTTTGGATGAAATACAGATTAGTTTTTTTTACCCTGCTGTTTACTAACAGCCCATTAATCTTCGTACTCATGGGTCATTACGGAAAAAGATAAGTCCCCTAAAGCAACCTTCGCAGAAGAAGTTGGTGGATATTACCAAGGGGATTGCATGCAGCTCAGAATTCTTATCATGTGGGGGGGGGGGGTGATTTCCCTTTTTCTTTCCACTTGATACGTGTTTCATACTTCCGAGTAAAAAAAGACGTTTATTTATGCTTCGAACACAGTATTGATTTTTTTGAAGCAAAAAAATCTTAAAGTGTTGATAAATATTAAAATAAGAAAAGAATAAATATGATGTGATGTACCATATGGCAAGCACTTGCTATAGGGGCATTTCGCGGTATTTGTGACATAGGGGTGTCCGTAACAAAACTTTTTACAAGTTTAAAATTTTTATGTATATTGAAAAAGTACATTCTAAAGTATATGATTATCATATTGTTTTCATAGTTCACTTTATATTATGTTTGTAATTGCACTCAGAACATTGAAAATGTAATTTTCACTATTACGGACTTTACATTGAATTTTTCTTTAAAAACTAAACTTTTATTCCAATTATTGTTACGGACTCTACAGTCATCATTTTCACAATCCATCATTTTTTATAGAACGCACTTTTTGATTAAAATTGTTAGCTATATTAGAGGTGAGCCTTTAATTTATCTGTCTCAAGTAACTGTTTTGGCTTAAAAATCGGTTTAAGCCAGATTTAAAGAAAAATTCAATGTAGAGTCCGTAACAGTGAAAATTGCATTTTCCATTTTCTGAGTGCAATTACAAACATAATATAAAGTGAACTATGAAAACAATATGATATTTATATACTTTAGAATGTAAATTTTCAATATATATAAAAATTTAAAACTTAAAAAAAAATTCTTACGGACACCCCTATGTCACAAATACCGTGAAATGCCCCTATAACGAGCATAAACCTTGCGTAAATACGTAAAGTGTCAAGTAATAGCAAAGCTTAAAAATTCAATTTGATTATTTTGATATTTTCCCCGCTAAAATTTAAATACACAAGGTGTATCTCTTTTAAACTCCGGGACTGGTGTTAACACGACGGAACGCATGACAAAAAACAAATATATGTATAAGAGTTTTCAAAATAGTCTGTCCCGCCATTCACATACTTTTGCTCTCGACAATACTAATTCTGGAAACACATTTCGTAGTCCTCTGACGATAGATGCACCTTGAAGTTAAGCGCGGTTACGTTTTGTTTAATGGTCCTCTACGTCCTGAAATCGATGCATTTTCAGGCAGCCTTAAGTTTGGGGGGGGGGGAGGGGGGAGGGGTCTCTTAATGTCCAGGACTGCGGGTGTAGTTACTGAATAAGACTGTGTAGGATGGTGTATAGGAATGTGTATGAACGTGAAAATGTATAAGAACTTCAGAAAAGGCATTGTTTTCTGGATATAGAGAACACAGAGAAAAACTGCTGCTCAACTTCGAAGCATAGCTCTACTAGAATGCAACTTAACTTGACACTGAACGTCACTACGGGTCGATCCAATAAGAGCTCACAAGCAGTCAGCGATCTCCTCTAATTCGCCAAGTAGGCTGTGACGTTTTATCTAGCTCGTTTTTCATAGACTAACGTCACGCTGACGTCACGATACTGTTAAGAAAGGTTGCAGTGTAGTATAGAGAGAACTAAGGAGCGTGTGTCCAAAATTATACTCTGTGTAACGAGAGCTTGCCTGTCTAAGCAAAATTAATTTCCCACTCTCAGCACTTTTCCCAATATGGTTGTAATAGATACGGCGCTATGGACTTTTCCCTCTTAGCTTTTGCAACAATGGTTAAATGCAAACGTTTAAAATTGCTTTGTGCGTAAACTATTATTCAATTGAAAAATCAACGTTGATAAAGCACAAACTTTCCTTAGAAATTTGAGATTTATTTATGTATGACTATATTTGTTAGAAAACGTTCAGAAAAAACTGAGATGTAAGGATATGAATAAAAGCGCAAACCTAATTCGATAACATAAAATAAATGAAATGCCTCAACAGCAGTGCAAAAAAAAAAAAAAAGAGTGAAGCTGTTTTATTCCGTACGGTTTCCATGGAGACGAAGCTAAGTTTCTAAGCGTGATACACGCCTATTTTAAAGTAACAGGCTATATCGCCGTGAACATAAGTACCGTAAATCAGGGTTACTTGGACCCACAAGAGGGCTAATTGAGCCCACAGTAAAATGGTAAAATCTGGGTTTGGTACTAGCGTTAGAGACTGCAGAGGGCTTCTACCTAGTGGAGAAACGAGGAACTACGTGCAAGTCTTCAACTAGTAGGTACCAAACCTAGATTTTATCATTTTATTGTAGTGGGCTCAAGTAACCCCCTAGGGTCCAAGTAACCCTGATTTACGGTAGGTGAATGCTGGAGACAACTATTTTGAGGAACATTAAACGTGTATTTTATTTTATTAACCATTCTGTTGTGTGAAACCCAGTACTTGAATCGCACCTTGTACGTTAATTTACTCTGAATTTGAGTAAAACATAAAAGTCAGGTTGGGGAACTATTAATTGGCTTTTGGTAAAGAATTTCTAAACTTATCTCTGAATGTACTGCTCTGCTTTCTGAAAAACGCTTAGCTGACGGTCGGTTACTGTGTGGGACTTTTGAGGACACTAACACGTATGTTTATGTATTATCCCCGGCCCTGGAATTTAAGAAATATCTTTCATATCCAGTAGCCAAAATTTTGTTCTTATTTTCCATGGAGTTGACCTCGGATTCCGAGCACATCATGCTCTTCGAAGAGTAGCTTCACAACATTTCATTCATGTTCAAATGGTAAACGGTATTAAAAATAGTAACAACATATTCCTGTATCACAACAAGAAAATTAAAATTTAAATAGTTGTTTCAGCTCTACAAATGCTATTTTTTTAACTATTTGACGAATAATACGTAAATAAATAAGTACCTTTGTGCCAAAAATTAACATACATTTAATAACTTTATACCTACTCTAACTAGCTAATAAGTAGTAACAGCAAAGAAAAGCAAACTTTAATATTTTTATGCATTTATAAGTTTTTCTTTTTACTAGATGGCAGTGTTTCTTTCAGGCATCTCTCCGGGGGGGCACTGCCCTCCCGGAGAAAGTTAACTGCCCCCCCGGAGGAAAACTCAGTTTGTACTAACATACAAAAAATAAATTAATTACAGTAAAAAGAATAGAAAAATAAGCAAGTAAATGTTGAACAAATAATTATAAAAGTATTAACGAAAATTTTAAAACATACATCATGGGGGGGGGGGGAGCATCAAAGGTAGCCTGCAATTGCATTCTAGAATATCAATTTTGGAAAACTACCGGGGGGATTTGAACCCCTTCTTTTCCCCTTGAAGTTATTAAAAATCGTCTGCAGTTTTTCTTCGGGGAGGGGGGGGGGTGATTTTCAGGGAGAGTGCTGAGCTGCATCAATTTCCATAATGTTATAAAAGATAGTCTACTTGAGAAATTATTCGTTAACTCCATCCGTTTACACAACGTCGTCAAATATATGGCTTGAAATTGATTAATCATGACTTCAATTTTGAAAATGTTTTTGATGAAAATATCAAATCGCATTCCTTTTCCTCTACTATTATCAAAGATTGTCGACAATTGCATTCGAGGGGGAGGGGGGTGCATCGAGACCCAATTCTTGTCTCAAACTCTTTCTCAAACATGGCTTGTAATTGCATTTTCTGGTATTTCAATTTTAGAAAATTCTGGGAGGACAGTCTATGGACCCGTTCCCTTTCCTTAACGTCCAAAATCGGTTTACTATTGGGCTTTCAGGACTTAAATTTCGAAAATTTTAAGAGGGGAGAGAATTAAAATCCTAAACCCATCCTTTTCTCATATGAATCAAAATGCAACAATACTGCCTTTCAAGATTTCAATTTCAAAAACCTTTTCACGGTACCACAATCTTTAATTTCGTTCGATCTCACTTTCCTTGGATTCCCCCTGCTAAACCCTGTCCATTTCTCTAATGTCACCAGAGATGACCAGCAATTGTGGTATTAGTTTTTCAATTTCAGAAACATTGTGGGGACCTCCTCCTCTCTAAATCTAAAATTGACCTACAATTGCGTATCCAGAACTCAAGTTTCGAAGATAGTATTTGCGCATTTAGAGCTTCAATTTGAAAATTTTCCTCGAAGAGTGCCTCCGAATTCCCCTGAACGTTGTTAAATTTCGTAAAAAAAAATCGTTTAGGACTTTAATTACGAATGTTTGAGAGGGAAAAATCCTTTTATGCCCAGGATTTGATTCATCTTATTTCTATTTATCTTTGTTTTTAAAACATAATCCATCCTATGCGTGCTCTTCATTCATTTTAGTAATAATCACTTTCTAATTTTAGAAGCTGGATAAACTCTTTGTTACACAACAAAAATCTATACAACTACTGTCGGCCCCGCTTAAACGAATACTGTCGGTTCCAAGAAATATTATTCGATTAAGCGGGGATCTTTAACATTGCGTTTATGACACGGTTCCGGAATGTTTTATTCGTATAAGCGGGGTATTCGTTTATCCGTTACCCGATTAAGCGGGGACGACAGTATGTGTTAAAAAATTGAAGGTCACCAAAACTTCATATCGCTCCCCACCCTTGTCAAGTATGTTTGACCTCACGATAGACGACAGCATTGTTTCATTATGAATTATATCATAATGGTCTCGGTTTTTCTATCTATTGCTCTTTTATGGGAACAGAATAAGGAAATTAAGTTTTTAAAACATATATCCTCCCCAGGGAGCACATAGGGATTTATTTAGGGAAGGGTCAAGCCAATTATTAATGCAAATTTATAAATTGATAATTCAAAATGTTATAGTTTTTATTGAGAGAAGGTGGTTCTCAATTTATTTCGGAGGGGAGAGAGGTGGTCCACAATCCACTCCCTTGGCAACTGCTGATCTTGCTTCTGGTTTTGTGGAAAGTCATTATCAAAAAGGTGGGGGGGGGGATGCAATTTTAGGGCTCAAATGGGGGTTGGGCAAATTTATCGAAAAAAGTCCCCGAAATGCATTTTTAGGTCACCCCTATGATCTCTCCCCTCCGGATTCTCCAAGTGCCCCCCCGGAGCAAAATGTCTGAAAGAAACACTGCTAGATGGATGTTGTAATTTTCGAAACTTAATTATTTTACCCATTGATACTGTTAATAACAGATTATAATTTTTGCCTACTCTCTCGTTCTAATGCCACAGAAGAATTCCAACATTGATAAATATTGCATTCTTACTTCTTAGGTAAGTGAGAAATTTGTTTGAATGATGCTCTGCAAGAAATTTTTTAATTAAGGATAAGTTCAATACTAGGAGAAATCCAATAATTAAAGTCACGAAATAAATGATTTGAAAACTTCTTTATAAGTCTGTAATATTTATGTCCAATTTTATTTTCCTTTTGGTCCTTAAGGACTTGTTTAAGTAGACTTAAGAAATTAAAAAAGAGTGCACAGTTATCGCTACTGAATACTAACGAATAGTTTGTAAAGGTAAAACACTATACAGCGTATAACCTCCAAGAGCTTTATTTTTGCAACTGTTAATCTTTGATGTATACTTCCAATTGCAAAAATGCTCAAAGTAAGCTGAAGAGTTAAGATATTAATAGTTTGAAGCGAAAAAAAGGTGAAAAAATGCGAAATCTATCTTTTCATACGGACCCTGAGTGGTTTATCTTAAATCTAGAAAAATTGAAAGCATTAAAACTCAATTCCAACTTCAAAAGTTTATCATTACTGCGACCGATGTTCACCTATATATGAAATGCAGCATTTTGTAGCTTACACCACATTGCACTAGCAGTCAATTAATTACGCCGTTTGGGAGGAAAGATAGCAGCTAACAAGGGTTCAAAACTCTTATATGTGCATATAGTGCGCTTTTTCAATTGTATCTTTTGAAATTGTAGCGTTTGGAATAGTAGGTTTTGAAATTGTAGCTTTTGAAATGCAGCTTTTGTTATGTCTTTACATCTCATAGTATAATATTTGCATTTATTTTTCAATATTAATAAAAAATATAAATCTTTTGTATTCTTACTTCGACAACCGCTCATTCTTTTGAAAGGGTTATATGTTCTATGCTAATTTTTCTACACACTTCCATTAAAGTTTGAACTCGAATATCTCTTAGACTTTTACTCACATATCTTTCAAATTTTTTGCGTTGGAATGATTTTCTAACGAGGAATATACGTGATAGATTTTTCGCCAAGTCTTTAAACTTGGCGCAGTTTTTTAAATGTCACAGGACAAGACATTATATCTCGATAACGAGAAGACGGGGGGAAACCTTTTCTTTGTCGAAAATCTGTCTCGAGATGCTCATTCGATTTCTTCCTAGTTGGGATTTCTTCATTTTCACACTATACCTGTGGTTCCAGGTTAGGTTAAATACACTCATGTCAAAACTTTTTACTTAGGAAATGGTGCGAAAGACGAAACTTATGAAACTGACTTACATATTAACAGCGAATCGTAAATAGCCAAAGCCTTAGGCAACAGACAAACCAAATTAATAAAACAAAGAATAGAAATGTGTGTGAACCTCATACAAATCCACAGTTTACGTCGGATATGGATGAAATTTGGCAGGGAGATACTTGGGCACCCGGGAAGCATCATAGGGTGGTTTTTGAGAGGGGAAAACAGCACCGATCCGTTCGAATTTCGAATAAAGGACTTCAAAATAGCTCTTTCTACTTTAAAATGGCTCTATCTAGCGAAACACTTAGCGAATCTTCTCGAATTTGGTCTTATTCGAAAGAACGCAAAAAGTACCTGTTAGGAAAGCTTCCTTCAGAGAGTTTTAAAAACCACTAATCGATATCTCCACCTTGAAGAAAAATATGGGCATTTGAAAATTTGGAAATATCCATCTTAAATTGGATTTATAAAAAATCGTCTGCACGAGCGTAAAAGAAATTAAACAGCGTGAAATAAATTATTGATAATAAAAAAGTGTTGCCATTTCGTTCTTGAACATCTCTACTAATAATAAAGCTGAAGGTGGTTCTGTCTGTCCTTCTTTCTTTCTTTCTTTCTGTCTGTCTGTCTGTCTGTTACGCGCGTAGCGCCAAAACCGTTTGGTCGATTTTCATGCCACTTGGCACAAAATTAGTTTGTAGCATGTAGTTTTGCACCTCGAAGCGATTTTTCGAACATTCCATTTCGTTCTTTTTCTATTCGAATTCTTAGAGGAAATTCGATAAAATAGGGAAGAAATATTCCATACACATTTTCAAGTCTTATGTCATTCGAAAGCTTGAAATTTTCTGCACAAAATGACGTTTTTTTGAAGTTTCTACGATCATCAGGAGAGCTGTAACAATTGTTTTTAGAATCCCGAAATTCAAGGCTTACCTTCAGTAAAGAAGCCAAACGATTCTAAAATGGCTTTGCTCGCGAATAAAATTTGTTTGAAAATAGAGATGAAATGAATTATTTTATCAACGGAAATCAACTTTTCATGTTGTTACCATGGTTACGTTTTTATTTCGTTCTTTTTCCCTTAATAATTTTAAAAATGTATTTGTTTTTGTAACAATCCAAAACTACCAAGCCCTTATTAAAATTAGTCAAATGAAATATTTAAAAACCGTGATAAGATGGCACCTGTCAATCAAATGAGAAATCGAGTCCTTTCCTTTAAAATACAGGATACCATTCTAAATTTATACGTCTGCAAAACATACTTTACCATAATTACTTAATTTTAACAATAAAAGTTACAATTAAGGTTTACCGAGCTAAGCCTTGGCTTGAAATGTAGCATTTAAAATTGATTTGAACAACAATGTAACGATTTTGACAGTTGAGCAAAAAAGTTAACTTTTTCAAACTTCAATCGCTTATAAGTCGCTTAAACGTGGATTTTCGAGATTCTCGACACGCGGCGCTAGCGGAGAAACGTTCTAAAGAACGCATTTTTTTAAGTCTTTCGAATGAAATCAAAATGGAGACGATACGACAATTATTTCGCTAGATAGAGTCAATTTTGTGCCCAAAAATTGAAGTTCGAATAAAAAACGAACCGACACTTTTTAGAGGGTGGGTCTAATTTTCGTCAATAGCCCGCGGGATAAGTTTCAAAATCATAAATTTTCATGCAATTCGATAAAGAAATGAGCAAGTTTCGACCGGGTATAGGATTCGGCTTAAAGAAATAATATATGGAGATTTCAATATAAATTGCAGCAAATGGCTTGAGTGAACGAATTTAGCTTTTAATTCATCGTTTGCTGGTTGATCTTTGTCGATGTTTATTGTTTTTATTATCATTGTGAAGAATAATGCACGAAATTTCTATGACTAATACTTAAAATTTTTCGGATCAGTTGAGTTTAAAAGAAAAAATTGCTCCAAATATACTTTTGCAATGTGATTATTTATTGTTGGACTGTAATTTGCAGCAATAATTGCATTTAATAAATAATGAAAGACAATATTAAAAATTATTTTTTTGGCGACTTTTTTACAATTTGGCATTCAATTCTATTTCAGTATATTTACTTCTATCTTATTGCGATATTGCAACGTTTTTTCTAAAGTATGTCATTTCGGAAAATGTATTATTTTGTTTTTGAAGTCAGGAAAGAAAACTTTCTTCTTCTTTTAAACTTTGGTAAGATTTCTGTTGGTTTCTGTGAGCAACAAAATTTTTCTTATTTTTTCTTTTGGCTTATTTTTGTGCACCTATCTTTGGGGTTGCATTCGAATGTCCCCAAGGGGGTGATTTACCCCTTTTATGGGGTAATCAGGGCTTTCAATGCAGACCAAAGTGATATGAATTGGCGCGACCACTTGGCGATATCTCGCCAAGCTTTTGGTCACCAAGTGTTTGACGCCAATTTGGCGACATATCGCCAAGTTGGCAATAAATTTAGCGAAAAAAAAATTTTTTTGGGTTCAATTTGGCGCTATTGGCGATATTTTGTGAAAAATCTACTGAATGATGTTAAAATCGGCGATATTTAGGAGATTAATCATTGTAAAACATTTTTTTGCATTGTTTCGTGGCAAACTAGGGATGCAAATGTTTGAATTGTTATCTTACTCACTTCAAGCACTATTTTAGCACTTAAGGCATCTACTAAGAAATTTACACGTAAAAGGAAGTAGTGTAGGGTCCATACCAATTTTTTATATCATACTTTGATGGAATTATAGTTGAATTATAACTAAAATAGAGTATTTTTTTCTGCTATATCATTTTTTTACAAATGAACTTTTAATTTTATACCACGGGCAAAGCCGTGCGGGTACCGCTAGTAAACAAATAAAATTCTTACCTTTGTTTTTGGTGTAGCGCGGATTTAAACTTTTTTTTTTTTTTTTGACGATTGATTCATTTTTCGTAATGCGCAAAATGTCGATTTTAATCTAATCGGGACTTTTATAGACACGCTTTACTTCACATAAATTTCATTCCCAAGGTATACCGGGCAGAGCCGGGTCACGCAGCTAGTCATTAATAAAGCTCTTGTGGTACATTTTATTTTACTTAATAAAACTCCCTCCACCATTTGCTTTTACTGTTTGGCTGGTGATATAAATGTGCGCTATCAGAAAAGGAATGTGAGTGATCGCGTAATAAGGATTGAACGAGACTCATAGACTCAAATTGAATCTGAAAACCATGACTGATAGTCTTTGTATAAGGAAAACAGAGAGCCTAAATATGCCATTTACGGTATCAGTTCTCAATATTGCGGTGGAAAATTGCTCGAAGAAAATTGCTTAATATTGCTCGAAGAAAATGGTGTCCATAATGTCCCCCAATCAAGTGTGAAAGTGTGAAAAATTATCGAACGGTAAAGATAGAAAACAATTCAAATGTTTATGCAAAATCCTCAAAGAAGAATTATTTTTGCAGTGTTTTTGGAAAAAAGTAAGCGTAAAGTTAAAAACAAACACATGGCTTAATAAAAGATGTTTTTGTGAACCATTATAATATTGTGCCTTACATTCATTTTTTCAATCTACTATATAGTGAAATATGGTACTTGTTATAGTCTAATTATTTATCTTATTTTCTCTTCACAGTTTTATTCAACTGCAATTACATAACGAAATAAAATAAAAAAGAGAAAGAGGGATAATCTTACATTTAATTTGAAATCAAAGTTTTAAATGATAAAATGAACGGAATCAAGGAGCAACACTCAAAGAATTATTGTGAAACGTCCACAAATTTTGTGGTTTAAAAATGTTAACTTAATCCTTTTTTCAACACAAAATATTCAGTTTTCTTCCTTTATTGTTTTGTTATTTTCCTTTTCCTGTTATTAGCAACTGCAAATACTTTTGAAAACTGAAAAAAGGTAGAGTTCTGGAAATTATTTTTAATGATTGTTGTATTAGATGAACATTCCTGATTGACAAATACAGCAGTATTTTCGAGTCTGTCCCTGTTTAAGAACAAAACTAGTTTATTGAATCTAACACAGTATTTGTGTCGTCTAGTTGCAAAACCGGCCAACTCCAGAATGTGTTTTAAAACCAGTCAAATCCTAACTATAATTTTGAATTTCCCCTCCCTGCACCTTTCACAGATTCTTTTATGGTACTTTAAAACCCACTATCCTATTGACAACACGAGATTTGGATCATATCTCAAATTTCCTTAAAAAAATCGGCAAAAAATCGTCTCTTCTGAAATATTTTCTGTTATGGAGATGATCGGTTTCGCAACCAGACGTTACATTTATTTTCACTGCTATAACCAAACTTTACGATAAAGGAGGAACGATCTCGAAACCTTGAAAGTTCTGTCAGTGACTCAAATATTCCAGATAACTAGACCGTTCTGTTTCGACCAATAGACTAAAAGAGCAACTCGGAATTGACAGCTTTTAGCGGAGTTTGGTTCTCACGATATTTTTTGTTCACATAACCTATTAGAAGGCAATCCACACCTTCATGCATCTAGTTATTTAAGGATTATGGTTAGATAAAGAGTTGATTAACTTCAAGGGTTGAAGTGGGTAAATTATACCCCTTCGGTTATCTCAGGTAGAGTCTCCTGCTTTTTTTTGTCGGCATACTAAGTATAACTGACGAAGTTGGCGTTAACTTCTCAACCGTGTGCAAAGTATATTTTTTCTCTTCTTTATTTCTGCAAGCTTAAAAAAGTTTTTTTTACAACAATACTCTTTTACGACACGAGGTAGTTGTCTGTGTTTTCTCGAAGATTGTCTTACATAATCAAGCATTCGCGAAACATTTCTATTAGGAAATCTCACCTTACTAAACTACAATAAAATCAATCACATCGGCTTGAATATGTTTCACAAAAAAATATAAAAAAAAAATTAGCGAAAACCAACAAAAGATATTTATTTCGTATCAAGTGCTTTAATATTGTAAGCCATGATGTTAACTATGCAAGAGCTTTTAACCGCACAAAGATTTAATATTGTCATACTTTTATGTACGATTAAAGAATCTTGTGTATACTTGCAGTTCAGTCACTATATAAAAATTATTCCAGTGAAACAGGCGGTCTGATGAAGTTATCGATAAAATCTGTCACGTCGCTCTGAATGCATTTGACAGCAAAGCGACAATCTAACTGATTTTGGTTTCTATCCGTCATACATGAAGCGCATTTATTGAATGTCTTCTTAGTAGGCGCGAGAGAAATTCTTTTCCCATCCGAAGAGTCATACTTCTAATTTCTTATATTAAATTAGCTCAGAAATACTTCTTGGAGCTATAAATACGTTGAATATTTTTCCATAATAAGGAACTATATTTTGGTAGAAGTGTAATAAAATAGTTTTGGAAAAAAAATAGAACCGACTTCAGTTGGAAATTGCTCTAAAAAGTAAAAAATAATTTTTTTTTGAACACCATCGAAACTACTTTTAAACATAAGTTTTGAAGTCGGCGCAAAAACAATGTATAGAATCATACGCAACTATAATTCAACTATATACATTTTAATGGATCCAGGTTCTTTAAAAGCATTCGCATACATTTCATTCATAACCACACATTCGTGTAATGGTACAAATATTCTGCTTTTAATTTTCAATGGTTTCTCTGAAAAATGTTGGCAAAATATGGTTAAATATCATTTGACCTATCGTTTTTGCGCCGACTTCAAAACTTATGTTTAAAAGTAGTTTCAGTGGTGTTCAAGGAAAAAAAAATATTTTTTACTTTTTAGAGCAATTTTCAACTGAAGTCGGTTCTATTTTTTTTCCAAAATTATTTTATTTTATTCTTTTTAGTGTAAGTGTACTTATGAAATAAGGTAATGTTTCCATTGCGGAACTTCACCTAATTTTCTTAAGTAAATGCTCCATAAAATAAACTGAAAAAAAAGGAAGAAACTATCAACGCGTCTTAAATTATGAACGATTGACACTAAAAAATAATCTTTGTTATTCTCTGGTATTTATTTGTGTACTAGCTTAATCAAAGCCATTTAAATATCAACTGTTTGTCAACTAATTTATATTTCAAAGCAATTCTAGTTTCTCGTTGTTTATAAGATTTTAACACATACTCCATACGTTACCGCTAATGAGTTTCATGTTAGTTTAGTTAAACCTTGGTTCAAATTTTTCATCATGATTACTATTAATATTGCTGTTGCGAGGCATAACATTTTTGCAACAATGGATTAAAAATTTAATCATTTAATGGGGAAATGACATGAAATTTACTGTTTTCCATAATAACCTTTTTTCTAGTGAACCAATATCGTCATATGAGTACATGGTACCTAAGTTACACTATCTCCTATCGATTAAAAAAATCCTCCAAATCGGTTCAGTAGATCATAAGTTATATGCGAAGAAACAAACAACAAAAAAAAAAAAAAACATACGCTTTGAATTGAGAACCTCCTCCTTTGTTGAAGTCGGTTAAAAAGGAGCAAATCCGATTTTCGGTTACGTCGTTTGAGCAGACATTTTGTATTTTAGATATTTGTGAGTGTGTTGATTTGGTTATAAGTGTTATATATCTATATACATAAAAGACTACTTTTGTATGCGTATGTCCGGGGTAAACTTCAAAACTACTGGACCAATTTTAACCATTTTTTCACCGTAGATAGCTGCAGTAACAGGGAGCAAGATAAGCTATAATTTATTTCTAAAAAGCTTAGTTTAAAAAAGTTATTATGGAAAATAGTAAATTTCATATAGTTCATTCATTCCCCATTAAATGATTAAATTTTCAGTCCATTGTTGCAACGATTTGTTGCCTGGTAACAACAATATTAATGGTGATCATAATGAAAATGTGAACCAAGGCTTCTCTGGAGTAACTATGAAATTTATTGCTTTCTTAGGATTTTTAGATTCATCTGTGCCAATAATCGCTAACGAGACTAAATAAAAAGATAATTGATTTTGGCAACAGTTAGAGAACAGAAAATGTTTATAGTAAAAAAATTTCTAAGTTAGGTACATAAGAGGTTTTCACCAATGTAGTCACAAGGATATAAACTAATGATGGGACTTATTTTACATGTAATGTTTGGAAATACTTGACTCCAGTGCGATTGATTTTCCAGGGTGCGACAAAGAAACTTGCTGATTTTAATTGGATGCTAATTAGCAAGGAGTGGTCAGAAAGGAGTGGGAAGAGTCTCATTTTAAAGAGAGGGTCCTGAAGTTTTGTTATCTCATAGTTTAGTTGTCGCCATGCGTTGGACAAAGGAGCAACGAGCGTTCGCCGCCGAATCTTACTTTTCAAATAATCTTTCGTTGGTCGCCACTCAACGTGCCTTCCGAACTCGGTTAAAAATTCAGCCCGTTGTTCCCATTCCTGGCTGGGAATCGACTGTTTAGTGGGTGAAAACATTCAGGGAAAGTGAGAGTGTGGCAAACACAGGCCCAGGAGGTCAACAGATTTCCAGAACCCTAGAAAACGTCGAAAAAGTGAGGGAGTCGATTTTGCGCTCTCCCAGGCGTTCGGCGCATAAATACGCTACTGCTTTGGGGATTTTTGATTGGACACTGAGACGAATTCTTCACAACGAACTCCAGTTTCATCATTACAAACTTGCTGTGGTTCACCAGTTGAGTGATAACGTCTCCTTGAAAGGTGACGTACTGTGGCCGGCCCGCTCTTCCGATTTGACACTCTGTGACTTTTTTATTGGGGTATTTTAAATCGATCGTTTACAACGACAAGCCCCGGATCCTGCAACGCCTGAAGAACAACATCCGGCTTGCTATCACCAACATCTCATCAGTCGATATGCTCGAAAGAGTGTAACAAATCTAGGGTACATGAGTGCATCATTAACAGGGGCCGTCATTCTTCCCGATGTAGTTTTTAAATCTAACTAATATAAAAATTCAGAATGGGTACCATATCTAATATAAAAAGTAGTAAACTGTTACATGATGTACTTTTCCCTTAGTTGACTTTTCAAGTCTGCAAGTTTATCCGCAGCACCCTGTACCAAGCTTATAACATTTGCGATTTACCTAAACATTATTTGTAGCTTGCATTTGTATTTAAGGTGTGTAATACAGTTTTTAGTTTGTCCAGTCAGAAAAAATTGCCATTGTTTACAGAAGTAGCCATTGTGTGTATAGATATGCACTTTAATGTTGAAAAATTCATGAACGAGTGTCACTAAAACACCATACCCGGTCGAAACCCGGGCAGGGCCGGGTACCCGGCTAGTTTATTTCTAAAAAGCTTAGTTTAAAAAAGTTATTATGGAAAATAGTAAATTTCATATAGTTCATTCATTCCCCATTAAATGATTAAATTTTCAGTCCATTGTTGCAACGATAATAATGACATAATGAAAATGTGAACCAAGGCTTCTCTGGAGTAACTATGAAATTTATTGCTGTTTTAGGATTTTTAGATTCATCTGTGCCAATAATCGCTAACGAGACTAAATAAAAAGATAATTGATTTTGGCAACAGTTAGAGAACAGAAAATGTTTATAGTAAAAAAATTTCTAAGTTAGGTACATAAGAGGTTTTCACCAATGTAGTCACAAGGATATAAACTAATGATGGGACTTATTTTACATGTAATGTTTGGAAATACTTGACTCCAGTGCGATTGATTTTCCAGGGTGCGACAAAGAAACTTGCTGATTTTAATTGGATGCTAATTAGCAAGGAGTGGTCAGAAAGGAGTGGAAAGAGTCTCATTTTAAAGAGAGGGTCCTGAAGTTTTGTTATCTCATAGTTTAGTTGTCGCCATGCGTTGGACAAAGGAGCAACGAGCGTTCGCCGCCGAATCTTACTTTTCAAATAATCTTTCGTTGGTCGCCACTCAACGTGCCTTCCGAACTCGGTTAAAAATTCAGCCCGTTGTTCCCATTCCTGGCTGGGAATCGACTGTTTAGTGGGTGAAAACATTCAGGGAAAGTGAGAGTGTGGCAAACACAGGCCCAGGAGGTCAACAGATTTCCAGAACCCTAGAAAACGTCGAAAAAGTGAGGGAGTCGTTTTTGCGCTCTCCCAGGCGTTCGGCGCATAAATACGCTACTGCTTTGGGGATTTTTGATTGGACACTGAGACGAATTCTTCGCAACGAACTCCAGTTTCATCCCTACAAACTTGCTGTGGTTCACCAGTTGAGTGATAACGTCTCCTTAAAAGGTGACGTACAGTGGCCGGCCCGCTCTTCCGATTTGACACTCTGTGACTACTTTTTATGGGGGTATCTCAAATCGATCGTTTACAACGACAAGCCCCGGACCCTGCTACACCTGGAGAACAACATCCTTCTTACTTTCACTAACATCCCATCAGTCGATATGCTCGAAAGAATGCAACAAATCTAGGGTACATGATAGCATCATTAGCAGGGGCCGTCATTCTTCCCGATGAAGTTTTTAAATCTAACTAATATAAAAATTCAGAATGGGTACCATATCTTATAAAAAATAGTAAACTGATACATGATGTATTTTTCCCTTAGTTGACTTTTCAAGTCTGCAAGTTTCTCCGCCGCACCCTGTACCAAGCTTATAACATTTCCGATTTAACTAAACATTATTTGTAGCTTGCATTTTTATTTAAGGTGTGTAATACATTTTTTTAGTTTGTCCAGTCAGAAAAAATTGCCATTGTTTAGAGAAGTAGCCATTGTGTGTATAGATATGCAATTTAATGTTGAAAAATTCATGAACGAGTGTCACTAAAACACCATACCCAGCCAAAACCCGGGCAGGGACGGGTACCCGGCTAGTAATTTATAAAATGATAAATATAAAATAACAGGCACACACACACACATATACATGGTGTTTAATTTTAACTTGCAAGACTTTTATTTTCACAACCATTCGTCCTAGATTCATACTTCCAACTGCAAACATGCTCAAAAATAGTTGCAGGGTTAAGATTTTAAATGTTTGAAGCGGAAAAAAAATCGAAATCTAGCTTTTCTTACATACACCAGGTCCCCAAACTTATATCTAGGTAAAAATTCGAACAGAAAATTTTGAAAGATTGGTGATCGAAACTCGAAGGGATACTCCAGTACAAAGTTTTAAGAGCCGTGCAGAAAATGAGATCAGAAGATCAGGAAAGCCAATTCAAAAGAATGACCGGTTGAGATTCTTTCGAAGCCGCCACACTTTAATAGTTTGTGAGGTAAAAATGTTTTACGTGTTAGTAGCTTACAAGCCTTTGACTATACTGGTCCACATGTTTACTTTTTTTAAGCTTTTCTTTCTTTCCATGTCTTTAGGGTCTTTGGATGGTTACGTTGTACTTTCGGTCATTACGATATCGCTTCAGGAGTACTTAATTGGCTATAACTTGTTCCTAAATACCTTAGAAACAAAAATGAAATATTTTTGGAGACGGAAAAATCTATTAATTTAAAAAATAAAATAAAGTAGAACAATTTTCTTTTTTTCTCTTTTTTTTTTTTTTGCAAAAATAGTCATTTTAACAGTGGAAGATTCCTTAACTGATTTATGTCATTATGACATTACACATTTATATTCGCATGTGTGTTTGTTTTTAATTTGAAAGAACAAGTATCTCAATGTTCAAACAAAAAGACATCTATTTCCTTACACAGTAAAAGAAAGAACGAAAGAGAAAAAAAAAAAAACCGCTCCGGAACAGAAAGAAAATAAACATTAGTTTGCGTGTAGAGAAAGTGCAATGTTCTTATCCTGAGGTCAAGTGTTTCAATTCCTAGTTCCAACGTTTCTTCTAATTCGCAGTGGCAACAAGGTAGTTTTTCTTATCTTCACGTCCTTACATTCGATATCCCCAGTCCTTTTCAATCTACACACTTCGTGGTACGTTTCTTCTTCGTAGCAACAGTTTTTCGAATTGTTGCTTGATTTTAATGTTAGCGAAAGCTAATTATTTCGGTGGAATTTGAAACCACATGAAACAGCATTTTGTAATGGAAGCATTTGATATCGCATTTAATCTAAGTTGCCATACGAAGAAAAAAAAGATGTGCAATGTCAAAAAAGATTGAGAAGTGTAATATTTTCAACAACAAATATGCAATATTAGTGAAATTCTTGTTAGAAAAATCATTACAGTGCAATTAAACTCACGAATTTGTAGAATCATTACAGTGCAATTAAACTCACGAATTTGTAGTATTTACTCTAAAGACAAAAAAAAACTATGACTATGGAAATCATCCAGATTTGGAAATTCATGTAAGAGCATGCTTAATATCATAAAATAACCTCCATAAATAGATGGAAGCGGGGATTCTGAATATAATCTTCCAAAACAGCAGACGCGCTAAGTATTGTAAATCTGGCGGATGTACGATAATCATTGTGTGCTAGTGAGTCGGGCACAGTCAAACAACGAAATGTCTAAAAAAACATGTAAAAAAAAGAAGAAAAAGTTGTTTGAAAAGCAAAGTACCAAGTTATGAAAGTTATCTGGAATGGTTAAAAAAAAAAGTATTGCGTATTGATTCCCTTATTTAAAATTGGATTATTATCCGAATTTTGATGAAGGTTTTAGAAATATGGTTCGCATTGTTTTAAAATGTTTTCGCATAGCAAAATGGCGTAATTAAAATATGTATCCTCATCGTAATAGAGATATTTAGAGGAAGCGTTGATGATTTTGTTCCCTCTTTTCAATCTTTATCTGTTTTTTTTTTCTTCAATTTACCTTTATTTTGTCATAGTTTCACCACAAACGGAGATCAATGTCCGTTTGGGAAGTTAAAAAAAATGATTTCAAAAAATGTTTTTTTTTACTGTTATTTGTCTTCTTAAAATAAATGTATATATTTATTTTTCAATACTTCACGTTTTTGAAATAATACGCTTTATTTAATCTTTCAACTTTGTCTTCTCACCGCATATACATTTTGTTTCATATCATGATTGGTTAATGTATGGTGTTATATTTTAAATTGATGCTAGTTGTTAATATTCGCTTTCTTTAAATTAGTGTAAACAAAACGTTTGGAAATATGTAATTGGAATTATACAAAAATATGAACTTTGATTTTGATTGAGTAATCACTTTGGGAGCATAAAATATTTAAGGAACAAAACAACTTGTCTGACAAAATGTTTCAAAACCTGACTGCAATCCGAAACTTTCGAATCAATTTATGAAATTTGACAATAAACAAACTGCATATACGTTTTTATTTTCTATAAATATTTTCTACAGATTTACCTAATTTTTAGCTTTTTGTATCTAATGATTTTAAAAATTGTTTCATAATTTTCAAAACTATCCCTTCATTTACTTTTTTCCCGAGTGAATACAACAACTACTTTGAAGCAAAAGTATACAAAAACTGTTTTGTACACTCTAAAATGTAAAAAAGAATACCCTTTAAGGATACATGATGACAGCAAAAAAGATGCTCAATATTTCGA